>JAGFPH010005039.1:86325-102661 GCA_018207615.1 Philaenus spumarius | reverse complement strand
TTTGGCTTTTACAAAATTTAAAAGTTAAATCAAATTTTTTTAAACCTACATGTTTACAAATAACTGGCAAATATGTTGTTAATAAACCATTATTGAACGTGATTTCCGGATAAAATAAAGAACATTTTAGACAGAAAGAACATTTAAATTATATTGCAACAATTTGCTAACTCTCCTTGTACTACTGTTGAGGACGAGTAAATAGAAAATGTATAACGCACTTACCTAGTTTAACTTAACCCTTTAGTTCTGCTTGACGCCTTTCACCCTTCCTCTAATCATTACTCAATGCTCAAACAAGTATAGCAGTTAACGAAATAATAAAACCACGCCTATTCACATGCTAAAGCGTTTCATTCTAAAACTGCTCTACCACCCTCATAAGTTCCAATTTAAAATTAATAAGAAAACTTAAGCATACATATTTAATTTGTACTACGTCGAGGAACTTTTCTTTATCATATATTTTAACATACCTACCCCCCCCCCCCCCTCCGCCAGTTATATCGTGTCACGGTTTTTTGTATATCGTTTTTTGCTAACATTTCTTCTGCTTCGTTTTTTTGCGCTTCTCAACCTCAATTCATTTCAAAAAATTATGAAACATAGCATATAGCACCTTCTTGCGACAATGATCTATATAAATAAAAATGTAAATGTTCGTTTGTTCAAAATCTTAAATCTCAGAAAGTTCTTATCCGATTGCTTTGAAATTTTGAAATATATATGAATTCAAATACACGGGTGTTTTTATAATTACTTATTGAAAAACAGTGCCATCTCTTGTGAATAAAAACAACACAAACTATACTGTATTAAATATTTACAGCAATCGGAGCGCAATACTAAATAATAATTAAATATGTTTACTGTCGGTACAATAATTATCTGGTTGTTCTAATATTTCCATTAACAGCTGATTTCAAACATTGAAACAATTATTTGTATTTATAACTTTTAGGTTAGGTTTTTGTAAACAACGCCATCTGCTAGATATAAAACAACACCACTATACTAAATAATTTATGGTAATGGAAGTGCCATAATAAATAATAATTAAATATATTTTGTGTAATCAGCTGTTTGCTTTAATATCTCCATTAACAGCTGATTTCAAACGTTGAAAGAATTATTTGTATTTCTAAGATTTAGGTAATGTTTTTTTTAAGGGTAGACCGAAGCCTTACTGGTTCTTTTAACCTTTATTATAACTGCTGATATAAATAAACGAAATAATTTCATTTGGATATTTAACGTTATTTACCATTTTACATTTGAAGTTATTATTAATCCTGCACCTTTATTATAAAGAAAACATAACATATGTGTATAGAAGTTTCAACGCAGAGTACGCAGGGGTCTCCCCTAGTAACAAATAAAATTAATCAAAAATGCATCAAAAACTGGTAAGAGAATTTTCAGTAAATCTTTACACGCAAAGAAATAAATAAACTTTATCTCTTTATGATTCAGTACAAGCTCAAAACCTACTTGTTGGTAGTATTTTTAAACCAAACACAGCCGAAGCCTTGTCTAAGACTTACTCTGGATCATTACCCTTCCATACACGCATCCCTTTCGGGCCTGTAAGTGATAAGATTTGACAATTCACTTCTGGCCATTGCAGGAGGAAACCAATTTCTGTAAAAGCAAACATTAAGATAGGCTTCGTTTAATTCTTTCGAAGTACCAAAACACTTAAAAGCAATAAAATTCAATGCCTTTACCCCTCGTTATATTGTTTTGTAGGTGTAATGGTTTTATTGGGATACGTTAAAGGAAAACTTTAATTTCGATATTCATGTGTCACAATCTCGTAATTATTTCACTTTACCACGATTTGTGAGTTTACTTATATTAGGGAGTGTAAGGTTATGTAAATTTGGGGCGACTTTACCATGTAAGATTACTTGTGAGGGTATGACAAGTAAGGCCTTTTGACTTTAATTTTAATTTTGAATTAAATACTTAACTACTAAAACATATACCTTTTCATTGGTTCTTCAACAGTCTTGGGGGCGTCCACCAGATTCCCGTCAGGAATCAAAATTTCGCTAGGCTCTAGAGGTACTCCAAAGTATTAGGTATAAATAATTACAGAGACGTTTGAGTTTAGAAAATATAAATATATTAATCCAAATTCTTCAAGTATTTTAGCTATCAGTGAATATATTAATTAGTGAACAAAATGTCATTAACTCACTTCTTTCAATAATTCAAATTTTACAACAATCAAAATCCCATTACAAATAACAATCGTAGACATTATTTAAACAATAAAATATGCCCTCCACGCTAACTAAACAAATCAATTTTTAACAATTAAAATAGTGAATTTATGTTATACATCAAATTATAATTTATAGCGTAATTATGTGTCAATAAAATATGGTTTAAATCTTTACTGTTAAATTGTGGACCATCCCCGATTGCTTAACGACTCAAGGTCTGGCAGCTAACCCTTATGGTTCAGTCCCAATAAAACTAAGTACAGTACATCTTAAGCTAATGTAGGTCTAAGATTAAAATGCTGATATATGATTCGTGTTTCAATTTAAATATTGTTACACCCCGAGATCTGTCTTACAATTAAAAGATATTAAAACTACTTACATTGGTATGAACATTTTTTCCCTTCTCTCTTTCACTTTCACTTAATTAAATTAACTCTGATATTTTATTAACTTTGGTCGCCGCACTTTTATCACGCACTAATATACCGCCCGACACTTTCACGTTTTGGATACTTTGCAGGAATGATATTTGTTAAGTGATTATTACAGAATGTAGATCACTAGATGTTCACTTCTTGATGGGTATTTTTACTAGACTTGTTTAATTGATTTATACTGAATGTAGATGACTTGATGTTTGCTTCTTGATGGACATTGTGTGATAGACTACTTTTTTCACGTGTTCCTTTCCCACTTCTTTTTTGTCATCTCTACTTGGCTCACCCTGGTTGGTCCGTTTGAATATTCATTCCTCATGATTGGCTAACGATTTTGGTAAATTTGACATTATTTTATGCGGTTACAGATTTGGTCTACGTGCGTGGAAATGCTGGCGTATACTGCCTTGAGTTTGTAACCTAATACTGGACATCCGTTTCAGGCTTCCGCTGTACGATGAAATGAATTCTAATTTAATTTGTCTTCTTTTGTAAATTTATTTCTTAATAATTATTATTTTAATATTTTGTATAAGTTCTTATCGGTTGCTGGTATTTACCAACAACCCTGACAGGAGTAAAGAGGAATATTTGTAAAAGACATTGTTTTAATGTACCTGCTTCTTTACAGTTCCACGTTCAGAATAACAATGGTTGAGTTAACCACATACACTCTGACTACAATAAAGTAAATAACAGATAACTTATTTCCATCTCCGGTCAGTGATATGTTTATCATATGCAAACTTCGATGTATTGGTGACTGATAGCAGATCAATAATTGAATTTTGAATTCTTTAATCACCAAGCTATCCTTTCCCAAATATTGGTTGTTGTTATCTTTCTTGTATTACAATTATTTTTATCCTTAACTTCTTCAGCATATGCCAGTATAATAAACACATAGGGCATAATATAGAGTAGGTGAATTGATAGACAGATTTGAACCTACGAGCATCCTCATGTAGCTGTCTGGTATTCAAGTATTCATTGTTTTTAGCCTTTCGGGTAGGCCTACGTCTCTTCCCCTTAGCCTTATTGAACAAATATTGCAAGTAAGATACTACGTTTTATAACAAACGTTCGATAATTTTTAGAGCTGACCTAGACAAAACTGCGAATACTTTTACCAGTGCTAAATAAATCGGATAAATCTACAAAATAACTCGAGTACATGCCTATTCGTTTAGGTAAAAACTGGTTTATTGGGATAAACAAGCCAGCATTCTTTTAACAGTGAAACTTAAACCCGTTCAACATATATCAAAACATCATAATCTATAAAAAAAGTCTTTATTTTGATTAGCTTAAATACGCGTTTTTATCTTACGTTCTAATCGACATTAAATATTGATATTAAATATTGATATTGTAATAATCGTAACTAAGGAAACATAATTTGATAAGTTATGTTCTTTCCTGCTTTGTAGAAAATTATTTTTATTTGGTTTCAAATTTAGATATTTTGTTCTGTTGATATGTGTTTTTATTCTTTTTGTAATTTAACTGTACACATTTTGTCAAAGATAAAATACCTTACGGTAATTTAAAGGAATTTGATACATAAATAGCACTTTTACAACACTATAGTCGATTTAAATAAATTGATCCAGTTATTTAACTCTGGAGATATTTCACCTCTGGTTTAAAAGCAAACAACTCTCTACGCTGAATGTATCACATTTACACTTTTCGAATTGCCATTTCCTTTCACCCAATAATGTATTATTCATAAATCGTCAGTTTCTTTTCAAAAGATAATATTTCTCTAAAAAGCATTATACGATGTTTTACTCTAACGCACAAAGAATCGCTAACGCTTGAATGAATCAAATTCAAGTATCAATGTTAAATATTTGAATTTAATATGTGTTTAAACTTTGATCTAAAAGAGTGAGAAGAAATTATTTAAGATACCACGCCCACTCTTGCAGAGGACTATAAACACGTAGAGTAGTTTTAGGTTAAGTTAGTTATAATTTGTTAGTTGTTGCTTATATATTTATGAGGATGACGACTATGCCAGTAAAACGCGTTTCATTATTAAACGTATTTATGTTATAATTAGTGTTATTATTGTTATTTTTAAATGAATTACATATGTTTTTAAACAGTAGTGGGTATGAGATACCATCCGATAACTGTTTCAGATTGACCAATATTAAACTGTTGACTAAATGGGTCAGTCACAGATAAACTGAAACGAAATGGTCTAAAATCATAATGCAGATTTCCAAATATATTGTTTCTTATTTCTTTGAAAATGAAACAGTTACATGCAATAAATGTTAACTTTGATGGTTATCTATATTTGTGATTAGTCTGAACAACCTAATATAATAAAATCGTATCTGTCTGTCTCTTTGTGACGACATCAACTGAGAAAAGCCATAACTAGTGATCGTATAAACAAGGGTTCTTTTTTCCTTTTAAGGGTCTGCTGTAGTGGCGGCCATCTTGGATTTTTATCCCATAAGAGCAATGTTAAATTTCAAACTATTTATTTCGTTTATTTTTTATAATAAAATTGTTTGCAAGGTATCATTTTAAGCACAGTCACAATACGCATCCGTTTTGCGTAAATGTTTTTGATTTGTTATGTAATTGAAATTTTGTAAGTACAAATTTTGAATTTTTCCTAACACAATAAAACAATTAATAATGAAAAATAATTTGCAAGCCTGATCCAAAATTTTATAAAGAATATTCAGTTTTTTTGTTTTCAACACTCAATTAAAAAAGATAGACTTACAAAATAGTTTGAAATGAGGCAATGTCAAAGCGTTCAGCTGCAAGAAATTGCACTGTTTAGATAGGGATATAGGGAGAAGTTCTTTCGTTTCCGGTTGCTTTCTCGTTTACTGGAGCAGGCCCTTAAGATGTGAAAATCTAAAAAGGAAATACTCTCTTTACAAGGAACTCTAATAGTTTTCTTGTATTAAAACTACTAGGGGCTCAGCCCCTGGAAGCTTCGCGTCCCAACCCCGCCTCGGCCTACGGCCCCAGATGGCTTCGGTTCGCTCGCAGTTGGAAAACTCTCTAAAGGCTCTCGCTAATCTTTGGCACGTTTGTACCTGGGTAAACGAGCATCGTTCAGTATTTTTAACGTCTGGATTATATAATGTGTCTATTCGAATATTTAGTGACTTTGAAGGAGGCATAAAAAGAAGCTGTACCTATTCGCCTTCTAAGTGACTTGAAAGGTAGTATAAAAAGAAGTTCCGATTTTAAATTTTATGCGAGTTATTGCAGATCCTTGGAAGATGGAAGATCTGTACAGTTTTTTAGATCTCAAACTATAATAATTAAAAAGATAAACATTTTTAGAAAGGTATTCCTTAACGCAAAATTGTGCAAAAAAATATATATTCGATTATATTGTGCTTTGATTCATTTAGTTGTATAATAAATATAATCATGTTTTTTTTCAAATAAATCTATTTTCGTGAGAATAGTGTTTTATGCTTTATATGTAGTAGCTTCATTATAACTGATATTTTTCATTTCAATATCTTAGACATATGAAATAGCTATATTTATAAAAATTACATTTTATTTGATCAAGCATACAAAGTAACAGATGTCAAACAATAAACAGCTGATTGCGTACTTCGACGATATATAAACAAAAATAAAATAAATTACTGCCCTATTCACGTTCTTCCTGTGCAATTAACTGAAAAAACTACGACATTTTGGTTTAGGTCTAAATACTGAAGAAATTGTTTGTAAATTACACAGGTCTTCTTCAACATTTTCATCAGTTATGACGTTGCACTCTTTACCAACATGTGTAACTGAACGAGTTCGAATCTTTAGGAAAGGGGATTTAGGCTACTAATAAACATTTTTTTTATAATGTTAAACATTCTACAAAAATCTCAGCATATAATATTACACTTTCAGATTATTTTTACAACTTCGCTCAAAACGAAGCACTTTGAGTGTGATCAATTAATATATACAATTGTAATGAAATACACTTTGACAGTACAATCGTCAAAAAGAAACTAGAACAAGTACAAGATACATTATCTCTTATACCGTGTCTGGAAGAAAACGTTCAAGTGTTGTGCTTCTTTGTAAAAATTACAGGACAATACGCACGTCTGGTTATTGTTCCCTGACATACTTTGCCTTTGATCCTTACGCCATTTCTTCACTCCTTGTCTGAATACTTTCTTTATTTCCTTGTGTTTGAATATCTCTCAATTTCAATAACATTGAAAAAGGAATTGATAGTTGAAAATTTGACAGCTGACGTAATAGAAAGACAATTGGATTTATATTTCTCGTCGAGGCGTTTCATCTTTGTATTGTTATATAACCTATTGAATAGGTAAGATGAATAAAAAGAGTTGATTCAATATTCAATAGAGGTACTAGATTTCATATTTTATTTAGAAGTATTCTGTGTATTTTTTAGCTTATTCACTTTGGTTTGTACAAACGCATGCAAAAAATACGCCATCAAACATAATCTAACTGTCATTATATTTAGAGGGCAATTATGTTTTATAAATATACCATAATATTTCAAAATCGATCTATTTGAGCCTCACGAATTAGCCATTAAGGACCCTACACTCGTCCTGAGAACAACCTCCTTCTAAAACTATATGAATTTAAGTTTCTATAATAACTATTTTAGTATTTTTTACAAAATTTGAGATTGTAATGTATTGTTATTCCAACAATTTACAGTTTTTAAAGACCTTTAATAGTACTTTTTAAAATAAATACCTAAGTAAAACATCTAGAGCGTGAGGACGAGTTAAGTAATCACATCCCGTCAGCTTGAAAGCGAGCCAACCACAGTTTGCTATACTTCCACCCCCCTACCATCTTACCACTGATTTGAAAAAGACATAAATGGTCTCCAACTGAGATTCGAACCTATGATCGTCCATTCAGAAAAATACCGAGTGATCCCAGCTCCCAAACTTTGCCCTCGATAACCCAGGTAAATTACCAAATGTTTAATTTCCTTTGTAAGTTTAAAATCAGGAATTACTTTTTGGTTTTTTACTACTCTGATTCATTATGAATTGTATGCATCAAGATAAGAAAAGCTTTTGTTATAACACATTTGTGACTGATTTCAAATAATAATGAAAATTAACTTACCTTGTAAAACTTAACTTTAAATTTTCCTGCAAATAAGTTTTATAAGGTACCAACACATTGGCACACACATTGATACACACATTTCTATAAAAAAACTACTGCAGTTATTTTATGAAAATCACACAGCCTAGCATTAGCGTGTGCGCTAATGCACAATTTAACATGGTGTTGTTTCATAAAAATTAGTTCTTAGATTTTTTAAGATTTTTTGTAGGCCTATGTGAAAAAAAAAAAAAATATTTTAAATTTCGTGTATTTGTATTAAATTTAATTAATTCAGTGAATAAAAATGTACTGTATTAAAATGTATATAGACCTTCTTTGCAAAGGTAAAACAATCAGTCCTATAAAATAACAAGGGTGCCCGCTGCTTCACTTGCACATATGAAATAAATATATTGTAAATATTGAGAATTTACTGGCTCATAAACTTAATGAGTTATTAATCTATGCTTACATACATGATCAGTTATGTAAAAAAATCCTGTAAGTGCAAAAACTACGATTTCCCCCAGTTTGTTTGGGATACATTTACGAATAATATTTTACACTACAATATATTTTAAACACAAATAATTGAATACAAATGACATTCTCTCATATATATATATATATATATATATATATATATATATATATATAACGATTTAGGTATCTACTAGCTTCACAACCCGTTTCCGGTTTGAAGAACTTTCTTGGCTAGTTTCAGAATAGGAAGTCCCTTCGACGGTCCAGAACCATCTATAACATTCTGGAACATTTTACAAGATTCTTCAACATTGTAGAACAATATAGAACATTCGGGAATATGCTAGAATATTCAATACATTCTTTTGACACCCATATCTCCGAATCAAACCGTTGCAGTTCCAAACCTAAAACTTTTGATTTTAACTTTGAGACCATTAAGGGTCAAACCACGCTAATTATATATATATTAATTGTTGGATTAAATTATTTTTAAGTTTGGCTCAAATATTACTTGATTAGTGCTTACTGTTTTCCCCTTACAGAAATCAGCACATCATGTGTTTTTCTCATTTAACTTTTCAATATGCAAATAATCGGCACTAAGCTTCTCATATCTTATTCGACTATACCGCCCATACTTCACTAATACCACACATGTTCTGCTATTTTCTCTTCTCCGTATCTATCAACGGAAGGTAGACCCATGGTTCTCCTTACCCATGATCGTAAGATGGTCTACAAAATCTATAAAACATACTTACCGTTATCATCACTTCCTTTCTGTCTTTTGACATTCGTCCTACGTCTGGTTCATCTAAAGGGGTCATTCCATGCAGCTTACATTTTTTTAAAAAATATATCCATTAAAAAATAACTGAATTTCTCGAAAAGTGTCAATTATAATTTTAATGTTATTCTTGTTGACATGTTTACACCTAAATCAATTTTAATAATTTAAATCAGATTAGGCCTAGTAATGTGTGCACAGTAGGATTAGGCAAATTCTGTTCGTTTATCAAATAAGTACTAATGCACTCTGTTTGTACAGTCACCCATCATATCCGGAGATCCCCTTCCTGCCCGTCGCACCAAAATTTTATACAAATTATGTACATTTTTCTAATCTGACAAGACACCTAACAGTGATTAGGTTTTATTAAAAATAAATAAGGTTATATCAATATAAATATTGAGTATGTGGCCATAATATTTTTGCTACGTAACTCCTTCTATAAAACTTGTCTACTACATTTTCGTTCTCTGTAAATACTTTTTATGTCGCCTACACTCCATTATTGCAACTTCGTGTCGCAAGGACGATCAAGCAACGTTTACACAAAGTGCTTGCAAATAATATTTGCTATATTGGAGTAGTTTAATTGTATTACCAAGTCACCTGGTGTAAAAGACAGTTTGCAATCAACCTATATTATTGGTGATATTTAGAAAACATGAAACCCGTGTAATATTTTGTCAAACTAAACAATTAATAATGTACTTATACGAATCTTGTTTTAACAGCTTTGGTTCGAACTGTAACAGACTCTGGTTGCCAGGCAACGAATCCCTTCAGGAGACCCGCAATACGACGTAATATCAACAATCAAATAACTCAGTTAATATAAAACTTTGGGTTTAACTTAATCTCCACGAATGGAAATTGTAATCCTTGCGAGCGAATGAAACATTTCTTTTTTAAAGTCTTACCTCTTTGAAAAGTTCTTTAATCTATATTCCAACCATTCAGTTGTACATTTCAGGTACGTTTAAATTTGCGATTTTAAGAAAACTGACGATTGCTTGTCCGACAAGGTATCGTAGGTGATTTAAGAAATACGATTTGAATATATTGTATTATTTAAGAGAAAAAGCATCAAAATATCAAAAACTGATAATTCTAAAAGTACCTTAAGATGATAATGCTTATTTTATTAAGTACCGTTGTGTATAGCCCTTATAACTGTTAATGTTATTAAACTACAATTGACACAACCGTGGTACCAACATAGATTTTTATCTTCTAAAACAGTGGTAGTTTAGGGAAATAGGCCCCGTCGGAGAAGCTATTGGAAATAACAAATTGCTGAGCCTAAAAGTATCTAAAAATATTAACATCTAATTCAAGTTTAATCTTAAGCCGCTGTTAAAAAATTATTAGATGAAATTATTATAATCAGATTTTTTTTGTAAAAAAAATATTTATAATAATTATTGTCATTAAACATTTTTAATAGAATGTTTTATTATTTTTAAATACAATACAACGAAAGGAAGTTTAAGGTTTAAAATATTTTGTGAGCTCTTACATCACAATAGAAGCGTGAAAATATAAAATAGTATGTTTATTTAATTTAAAGATCTGTTAGTTTCTTATAAAAATCTATGGCATAGACGATATTTTCCTGACGTTTCAAGCTTGATGTGGTAATGTAACAAAAGCAAATATTACAGTAAACATGTCAGTCACCCTACCATTTCTATTCCAATATTATTGTAGCGGAACTAAACATAAATAAAAAAACTTCGTATACAATTGCAATTGTGTTAATTTGGTTTATCAACTTTTATTTAGTTTATGTAAATAATAATCGCACTGGTACATGAATACTGAAATAATTAAAGATACAAATGTAGGACAAAACAATGTAATGATCGAAAACCCATAACCTTAAAGAAGTACAACCCTATAGAGCGTTTTACAAGCACATAACACAACTCTATGACATGAATATACCCTAATCTACAATAATATAGTACGGTACAAAGAGTGCAAAAGAGTTTACAATTGCGGCATTCAGTTCACAAGAGACCTAACAAAAATAATTTATTTTAAAATAACTTAAATTAGGGTATTATCATTTGTAGGATTTTGAGACTGTAGTGGATTATTATTTTAAGCAATTTACCCTGTTTCAATGAAAAGTAAAAATCGTCTTAGTAAAAGATAAATTTATAGAATATTGAGAAGTAAAGAATGTTATAAATAAATATTGAGCTTGACTTGTGAGAAGGTGTATTGATAGAATACAACTTGAACACTGAATCTCACAACTAATACACCCCAACAAAGTCGTCATCTTCATAGTTACAGTATTACTGAAGATGGGGACTTTGAAAATGAAACGCGTTTGAGTTAATAGACGTACTAGTTGTGACAATCATGACAACCAGAGAATGTTGTCATATAAAGAAAAAATTACAACATTGTTCTTGTCATGTTGTCATATACCATATCTCACCCCCCTCTCAACGATATTTTAATCGGGATGTTTTACGTCAATTCTATTTAGATTTTCCGGAAGTTATTTTTCGCCCTTGTGTGGATCTTTTTTTTCAATGGCGTCAAAATTAGTAACTTTTAAATACTATTTAGTAAAAATATTTCCTTTTCATAGCATCTTGGTCTAGAATTATTCTAAGAGTCCTATTTGAAGGAAACACCTATTTTGTTGGTTAGGTCACATATGTACGAAACGCCTTGAATTGTCTAACGATTTAACTCAAAAAGTTTTATTGACCTTTTAGTTTTAGATGCTACATATTTTTTTAATTTTATTTAGTTTTATAAAAATAAATATATAGTTTGTACCAATCTTACAAAACGATTAAATAGGGAATCGGAAGCAATACTGGGCCACATAGATTGGTCATGTTCAAAACTTACCTTAAAATTTAAATTCACCAAACGTAGGAATGTTTCAGCTGATTACTCACAATTCACAAGATAACTAGAGGTTAAGTCAATAAACCAAAGGACTAGATATAAATTTTGGCTTTATTAACCAAAATGTAAAAAATAGTTTATATGCCCTTAATAAAGAATAATTAATTATTTATATGCCCTTAGTACAAAGAAAAACATCAGATTTAAAAAGAATACATATATATTTAATTTGAATTTTAAAAACCCTCCCCAAAAATAAAAAAAAATAAAAAACCCT
The DNA here is from genome assembly GCA_018207615.1 of Philaenus spumarius. Classification (NCBI taxonomy): domain Eukaryota; kingdom Metazoa; phylum Arthropoda; class Insecta; order Hemiptera; family Aphrophoridae; genus Philaenus; species Philaenus spumarius. Next base: position 90,451 of record JAGFPH010005039.1, on the reverse strand, counting down.
CCCCTTTAATAATGATTACAGAAATTATACAGTAAAGATTAAACAAGATTACAAAATTTTAACATGAAATACCATGGATTTGTTTAAGAATAAATATTTATGTCGTTGGCCAACTGTAAAGCTAGATATAATTAAATAAATAAAAATAATAAGAATTATGAGACGTCTCTCTATAAAAAAAAGGTATATAAATTTTCCAATGTGAAGCCCTTAGGGCTAAGGTCCGAAATATGCTATAGCTTGCTCCTCCCAATATTATTAAATACAAAAAACATGTCTTATATACTATTCATTTACAGAACACAAAATACAAAACACAGCCTATTCGAAGTTCATTATAAAGTCCACTGCAGATTTTTTTTTTTAGTAATTTACCAATTTTTCTAGTTCATAGCTATATAAGTAAAAGCACAGTCGGTGAAAAATATCTAGTTAAGCTCCCTGAAGAAAGTTGGCCTTACAGCAGGGTATAAGCAGTTGTACCATTTATGTATATACTTGGATTTATGACATGATACTTGGAATTATGTCATGACACTTGAATTTATGTCCTGATACTTGGAATTATGTCATGACACTTGAATTTATGTCCTGATACTTGGACCAGTGGAAAACTGGTATTCACAATAAGGACTTATAATGAAAGCATATTTAATAGCCACGCACATTAGAAAACTCGCGACTAAATTAAAAGAAAGGTCACGACATAGTTAAAAACATCGCCCTAAAAAATCAGTCAGACATGACAGGTAGGCACGTAGCAGATTAATGGCCGACGTTCTAGAACATTCCAACCAAGCTAAGAATAACGGTCGAGATAAGGACAGCTGATCGGTTACAAAAGCTATCGCATACTAAAAGCAGTATGTACGGCTGCAGATACCGTACGGAGTCGGCCCCCAGCGGAGAAAAGGATAACTACGTGAGGGAAAGACAGCGGGTAAATGCAGAGCGTTGTATCTGCAAGAACGCAACAAGTTAAGAAGAAAATTGCCGATTATCCTAATGGTTGAAGATAAACCAAATTTTAAAATAAATTATAAGTGAAAAAACATTAGCCAAGACTAGGATTAGAATCCAAAATATTTGACTTTCCATGAAAACGCTCAACCACTAAGCTATCCTGACCACACCAGACATTGGACGATGTTATCTCCAAGGTTAAAATATTGGCACTGAAAATCAAAGGTCCTTTGTTCAAATCCCGGTCTTGGTAAACTTTATCACCTGTATTTTCGTTAATTCACCCTTGCTTTGGAAATTTATATCGAAAAATTATTAAAAATCAGGAAATTGAATTGTAATCTGAAGAAAATTGACAAGGTCTACAGTCCCGGATATCATATTATATTGGTGTATTTTCTTCAAATATCCCTTTTTATCTCTTTGGTGTCAACATCAATTTAGTACAGTACTGCAATTTTGTATACAAGGCACCATTTTTTTATTGTTTTAGACGGAGTTTAACTAATAAATAATATCAATAATTGCGACTTGATGGCAGAAGAAAGTTAATAGCAATATTATACTACTGAGAGCAAAACAGAAAACGGAATATTAAATATGCAATTGCATGTGGTCGTATTTCGTTTCATTTTAGCAATTTATTGATTTTATTTTTAAAAGACTAGCAAAGAATTGTTTTAAATACGGGAAAAGCCGTTTAAGATTGCTAGTAGACGTATAACATACTGCACAACGTTTTGAAAAATAAGTTTAAAATAAACGTGATTACAGAATGAATTAGTGTTTTAAGTCGGATACCTACAGTTCAAATTAAATGAAAACTTTTTTAACTACGACCTTTAGAAAATCATTATTTAATTTAGATTTGTATAATTGAAACCATTATTTACCCCACACAAACAAACTCGCCCAGTATTTATGTAACGTAATTATTAATAGTTAAATAAACAAACATGAAGGTAATTTTGATATTGAAAACTTAACTAGTATCCTGATCATAAAACAAAAAGCAATCTAATGCATGTGTTTAATTGCATTACACTAAACAAAAACATAGAGTGGAATTAATAGTAATAATAATTTGTTGAAATTGTTTTTTTCAATGTGATGTTGCTATATTTAAAGTTGAAAATTAGAAATCTATTAATATTGTAGCTGTTGTAATCGACTCATGTCAGATTAAGGCTCAAGTTAAGGGAAGCATGTTAGAAACACTCTTATTATTTCTATAAAATCAAGATAAAGTGAAACTAGTCTTATACAAACTATCTGGCAGTTTATTAGCTGTCAGAAATTATAGAAGCGTTATTTTAAGTTACTATTCAAGACAACACCCATCAATCAGCACAGCCTGGAGGCCTACACCGTGGTCACGTAGACTCGATGGCTTAACTCTTTTGTACTATCAAGGAGGTGCAAAATTCTGATGTTGACGGATTTTTAATTCTAGCTTGCCTTTGAAATTCAAACTAAACCGATGCAACCATTCTGAATGAGTGTGAACTCGGACTGTCTTCCAATCAACCAAAACTTTTCAGTTGGATTTCTAATCGTCATCGTGTTTGTCTTATATATCTTATATATACGAGGTCTGTCTAAAACGTTCGGTGAATGGTATGATAAAAACCGAATGTAGCCTACATTAGAAATACCTTTATTGGCCTTAAAAATACTCTCCACCAGACACAACACACTTTTGACCACGTTCGTATAGTGCCTCAAAACTGTTGGAGAAGTCTTCATGTAGAATCGTTTTCTGAATTGTCACTTGGTTCGGAATCTCTTCGACGTCCGCAAACCGTGATCCCTTTAAGGCCTTCTTAAGACGTGGGAACAAAAAATAAATCAGCAGGCGCCAGATCTGGAGAGTATGGTGGGCGTTGCAAAACTGTCACTCTACGCTGAGTTAAAAATTGGAGTACAACGATGGTGCATCATCGTGCAGTAACATAAAATTTCCGGTCTGAAACATTTGAGGCCTATTACGCCGGATATGCTGCGACAAACCATTTGAGGAACTTCGAGTAGAATTTTGCATTCACCGTTTGGCCAGTAGGGACGAATTCCTTATATATGATTCCTTCTTTATCCAAAATATGACATGGATTCACTTTGGATTTTTCCACGCGGTTTTTTGCTTATCACGGGGAAGCAGGTGACCACCATTTCATTGATTGTCTTTTCGTTTCGGGGACGTACTGGTAAAGGCCGGTTTACACGCAAACGAACTGAATAAAATATTTCCGTTTACACGCTCAGTTCGGTTTGTGCAAATATGAAGTGAGGAACCCTAGTTTGTTTATTTCAACCATAAACTTCTTCATTAAATACATAAAAGTTGTTATCAGTTGTGTTTAAATTCTTATAAAATCAGTTTGTATTGTTCAAAATGGAACATCTGGACGAAGAACTAATACTTGTTTCAACTGCTGCGGTGTGCATTGTGAAGAAAAAGAAGGACATGAAGGCTAAAAAGAAAAAATGGTGTAAACCATGATTGTTACAGAGGGATGTGTTTTCTCATACCAATTTAATTGCTGAACTACGTAGTGAGCCTGATGATTTTCGCAACTACTTGCGTATGGACGAAGCCACGCATACAAGAATTTGCTAAATTTAATTACACCTATCATTTCGAAAGCAGACACCGTTATGAGACGTGCGATTACCCCCCATGAACGGCTACGCTGAGATTTTTGGCAACTGGGAGAAGCTATGAGGATTTGAAATTTTCGTCTGTTATTTTCAAACCAGCTCTAAACGCCATAATTCTAGAAACATGCTACGCAATTTACAATGTATTAAAAGACAATTATCTCAAGGTAAGTTTATTGAATATTATTAATAATACAAAAATACAAAAGGAATGTAGTATAAACACTTCACTTTCCACAAATAAGGGAACAACTTGTAAACTTCAATAAATTCAATTAGAAATTCTTTTTCACTTGACATTTTATGAACCAACAAACAATAACAACACAAACAATAACAAACAATACACAATTAATATAACCAACACACGCTGGAATACGGATCGTAATTAACATATCAATGTAAATAACAGGTGGGGGTAGGATATCATTCAATGCGCATGCTGCGGAGATTGTAACTTTGGCTTGCGCAAACGTCAAACCAGCGTTCACACGCTCAAGCCAAT
>JAGFPH010005039.1:20233-77569 GCA_018207615.1 Philaenus spumarius | reverse complement strand
TACATTCTAAAGTAATATATATTTATTCATATTAAATTTGCCATATTGGTTAAGTACTGTTAATGTGCATTTTCAAATAAAAGTTATAATTAAATTAGAACTATATTTAAAATTAGAATAAACTTTGCATTACTAAAATTATTTTTTTGAAAATTATTATATCAAGAAGGTGATACGCGATAATGCGTGATAACTTTGTAGGCCGTCATTATCTTTGATACAAAAATCTCCCAACCCTCACTTTACCCAACAGTCCACAGTCATCAGGAGCTTCCCAACAACCCTCAACTCATGAAGAGGACAAACTTAATCTACATAATTTTTAAAAGTACATGGCACAATACTACACAATTTCCTAACGGGATAAACATTAATTGAATTTCGTATATGCTTAAAATGTGTACACTAAACATTGAGCATATTCGAGACTTTGTCAACATGTGCTCAGCATCATATTATATCATGCTGTCTGGGTAGAAGAAGAATTCGTTTTCTATCAAAATATTTGAAAATATGTAGAGAACTAGCATCAGAAAATCATTTACAAGATTGTTTATCCCTAAATAAATCGGTTTTATTTTCGAAGTAAATGCAGCAGGAAATACTCCACACCCACAAATAACATAGTCAAATATTTTGTTCCGATTATTTGAACATAACTTATTATGTCGCATAGTATGACATATTATAACAATTTTTTTTTAATTTGAAAATTAATGTTACTAAAATTGTATTTATTTATTCGCAATAATCCATCCGAAACATATAATATTTGTCATGAAATGCGTTTTAAAATTAGAGTAACATGAGGAAACGGTTATCTTCTTTAAGGTAGGTAAATATCGTTTCTGATATCATTGGCTGAAGAAAACGTCTTATTTAAAGAATAAAGTATTGTGCTTCCTTGTGGAGGTTTACAGGACAATACGCACGCCAGGCCATAATACCTTGACAGTTTTTGCCTTTGATCATAACAGCCTTTCTTCATTCTCTCTCTGGATCCTTTGTTTGTTTCCTCATGTTTGAATTTCTTTCAAATTCAAAGCTTCTCAGAATTCATAGTTCAAATTTTGACAGGAAAGGAAATGCATTTATATTATTCTTGGAGGACTTTGATCTTTCTGTTGTTAATAAGTATTGATAGCCAAAATAAAAGGAAAGAGTTGGTTCGATATTCTAGAGGCGATGAATATTATATTTTAAGTTTAGAAATACTGTATTTTACATATTACATAAATGTATTTTTTTTATTGTGCAAACATATGAAAGAACATAAACCAATATAATTGAATTATAATATTATTTATACAATTATTTCTTTGGTAAATATGTCATTTTAGTTTTTGTTTATGTGGTTTTTACAATAAAAAAAACATAAATACGTTCCCTAAACGAATTTAAACCTATGAGGGTTTTATTCAATTCCATGAATGGGACCTCACGGACCATTACTGCCCACCCAAATCTAGAAAACAACCCTTCAACATTTACCCATTTCTAAACCCATCTATTAATATTTTCAAACAAGAACATATAAATCAATTTATAATATTGTTATTCTATCTAATACAAAATTATTTGTAATAAACATGACGTTCGATTTCAATTTTGGTTTACGTGATTTGTTTAGTAAAAGTATCATATATATATATATATATATATATACGTTTTTAAAATGAAGTCAATCCTTTGTGCATTGTATTCTGTTTCATTAATTGAGCCCCTCTTACATTTGATGTCCACCTCTCATCCAGAAAAAAACCCTGTAACCTCTGAACTGATCCGGAAGGGCCATCTCCTTCAAGCGTGCCAGCAGAATCTGACTTCTCACTCAAGGCCTCCATACACTTCAAGCATTTTGTGCAACAAATAGGTTTGCGCAAGCATTTTGATGGAAGGTTTTAAATGTATAGCATGGTCATTTTTGTTGTTCAACCGGTTGAAGCGAATCGGTCGAGACCGAAAAAAGTTGCGCAACACTTTATTCTAGACAATAATGTTTGAAGTGTATGGCAGTGTTGTGCAGCATTTTGAAGGGAAAAACATCCCAGTAGTTATTCGGTGTGATTTTCTTGTGTTGTATTAAAATGGCAATAAATAAAACAACAAATCAAGAATTCTGCCGCGAGTTCATTGGAGTATATCGAGAGTTGCCTGAACTTTGGAAGGTGAAAAACGAAATGTACAAAAACCGAATTTTAAAGAATGAGGCATATGATTAGTGCAGAAATTGAAGGAGACGGAACCCAGGGCAGACTTAAATCTGGTATGAGTGAAAATTAATACTCTTCTTACCGAAGAGAAATTCAAATATTAACAACAGCAAGAGATCCGGTACAGGAAGTGCTGTGGATACTCATCCACTTTATGGTTCTTTATAGCTGGAATTAACAAAATGTCTCCTGTCCGCACCGATCCCATTTGGAAACGTTCGTCGTATCCTTGCTTTTAGTGCAATACCCTGCCGAAATCCCTACCATTATCTTTCTATTCTATCACTGTCAACCATTTACTACAGGCATCATCTAGATTGTTAATATTAAGTTTTGAATTCCATTTCAGAATAAATAAACGGTACCAAATAACTGCCACATACTTTCTCCCAGTTGAAACTTTATACCTTCCCAAGAGTAGCAAAGGAGGTGGTTATTTAAAATTGCAAAAATAGGAAAATGTTACCATGGAAAATATTAGATGCATGTAACACACATCTATATATTATTATATTATTATTATTTAAACTATTCCATCGATTTAGAACAAATTTGCACCAAACATGTCAATTAGGCCTGTATAGATGCACGAAAGAAGGTTTTAAAATTTTTTGAAAAACAACCCCCTTTTGGCCAAAAAACCCCAAAAATCAGTTATTATTATTATTATTATTATTATTTACCTAAACGAGAATTTTTAGAAAAATGCGGTTTTTTGCATATGGTAGGGTACATTAAAGGGCTACAAATAAGCCAAATTTTATCAAAATCGTTAGAGTCGTTTTTGAGAAATTTTGATTTTTTCGTTTGTTTTGCCATTTTTGGGGGTTAAAACCCCTTAAAAATCAAAAATTTGAAAAAATTAAAAAAACGCCTGGAGATATTCCAGAACTACACCTAAATACCAAATTTCATCAAAATCGAACCGTTGGTATGGTCTCCAGCTCTGTACACCCTTACAGACACACGGACATACGGACAGACATCACCAAAAAACCACGGTTTTGGGCTCAGGGAGCACCAAAATAAATAATTCCACTAAACATAATTTTGGGTTCAGGGAGCACCAACTCAGGTAATTCCACTAAACATTTTTTGGGGGTTCAGGGAGCACCAAAACAGATAATTCCACTAAAAATTCAAATTCGAAAATTTGGACGACAACAATACTTTCTCCATATAGGGTGGAAAAAGTAAAAGCTGCTCTAATTGAAAACTTTTGTGTTGATGATACAAATTTAGTATGTTTAGTATGTTTTGTTTAGTAAACATAAACAAATATTGAGCTTGACTTTGAAGAAGATATACTTGATAGAATTAAACATAAACACAGAATTTCAGAATTATAGCTTGTTCATCACGGAAGATGGCGACTTTGTCGTTGAAACGCGTTTATATTAATAAATGTATTACTTTTAATATACTGTGTACAAGTTTAATTCTTTCAAGTACTCATTCGTACCTTGTCCTGTTTTATCTGCTTTGATTCGAACTGTAACAGACTCCTGGTTGCCAGGCAACCAATCCCTTCAGGAGACACGCAATACGACGTAATATCGACTATCAAATAACTCAGTTAATATAAAACTTTGGGTTTAACTTAATCTCTGCAAATGGTAATTGTAACCCTTGCGGCGGGTATATGAAACATTTTATTTCTTGAAGTCCCATCTTTTTTAAAAGATCTTTATTAATCTTTATGCCAACTTGTTTAATTCATTTCTATAATGTCAAACTTTTGACAACTATTCAGGTATGAATAAGGTGCGTAGCTGTTTCTGATTTAAGGAAATAAAAATAACTTAATAAAACTTTGGAAAAACCTCTCTCAAAACTAAAATCACCTGTATCTTGAAAACAACTTGTCAGTCGTCGGGATGGTTAAGAGAGTTTTAGGGATGAAGGTTTTAGTTGTATTCCATATTGATTTATGATTATACGAAATGTACACAACGTCGAGATATTTAAATAAAATTAAGTCGTGTCATTACAAAATGGTTTACAAAACGTTTAACTACAATTTGCATAGGCCGATGAGTAGCTGCTTTTATAGTTAATGCCAAAGCAACCATTTAACATAATGATAAAACAACTGATTCAAGTGAGCAACTGCCAATAACACAATTTAAGGTTAGAACTTGCATGGAACATTGTGAATGATTTAGACGTAGAACAGTGCTTAGGCATATTGAATCGATGAAGAGAAATGTAAGCATTTTTCTAGACGAAAAACCGATTATAAGAGCGCACAATCTACTGAAACTAAAACCAATCATTAAAGTAGTTACCAAAAATACAATCTGAGCAATATCAACAAAATTACAACTACATATCACAGCTGCGGCGAAAAGTAAATATCAAGAGAAATAAAACTATTTCAAAATTTTAAATTAGCTAACAAGATTAAATTGTAAACTCCATAAACTTAAAGCAAATTAATAAATATAGTCTGTTTGTATAAAATAAAACACTACCATGAAAAAATTGAAATACTAAAACAAAACCAAAGCAATAACAAAAATAAAGAAACATCACTATCTTTCAAAATCGTGGCAAGACCAACCCTTTCATTAAGAATAAATTTAAATGTGCGTTTGAATTTAATTTTCCCAATAAATTTTAATGTATAATTTACTTGCATTTGATTTTATCAATAAATTTGAATGTTTAACTTGCATTTAATTTTTCCAATAAATTTAAATGTGTGGTTTGGTTATATTTAATTGTCGCTATAAATTTAATATGCGGTTAACTTGAATTTAATTTTCCCAATAATTTTTAATGTGAGGTTGGTTTGCATTTTATTTTCCGACTAAACTTAAATGTGTGGTTGGCTTGTATTTCATTTCCCAATATTTTAAATGTGTAATTGCCTTGTTTTTAATTTTCCAAATAAATTTAAATGTATGGTTGGCTTGCGTTTAATTTCTTTAATAAATGCAAATGTATGGTTTACTTGCATTTAATTTTCCCAATAAATTTAAATGGTTATTGGCTTGAGTTTAACTTTCCTAATAAATGTAAATATATGGTTTGCTTGCATTTAAATTTCCCAATAAATTTAAATGTTTGGTTAGCTAGAATTTAATTTTCCCAATAATTTTTAATGTTAAGTTGGTTTGCATTTAATTTTTCGAATAAACCAAAATTTCCAAAATAAACCAAAATTGTGGTTGTCTTGTATTTCATTTTCCCACTATGTTAAATGTTTATGTTGTAATATGTTAAATGTGTACAAGTTTAATTTTCCAACTAAATCTAAATATGTGGTTGGCATACGTTTAATTTTCTTAATAAATTTAAATGTATGGTTTGCTTGTATTTAATTTGTTCAATAATTTTAAATATGTGATTGGCTAGTATTTAATTTTAAATGTGAGGTTGGTTAATATTTAATTTTTCCAATAAACTTAAATTGTGGTTGGCTTGTATTTAATTTTAAATATGAGGTTTGCTTGCATTAAATTTTTTCAGTAATTTTAAATATATGATTGGCTTGTATTTAATTTTAAATGTGAGGTTGGCTTGTATTTAATTTTTTCAATAAACTTAAATTGTGGTTGGCTTGTATTTAATTTTTACAATAAACTTAAATTGTGGTTGGCTTGTATTTGATTTGTAAAAATAAATTAAATGTGTGATTGACTTGCATTTCATTTTCCTGATAAATTTAAATGTGTGGTTTTTTGCTCTATTTAATATAAACTCTAACAAATATTATATTATTGTTACGATTTCTATTTTCAAAATTAATAATTTAGTCGATACGTAATGTACGAGTTTGTCTGCACCACTTTACTTCCTTTCTCAGTGTTTTCTTCCCGTAGGATACCAAAGTCCTGCAGTAACTCTGCATCTCATTATTTTTAGTCAATTGTTCCAGTTTTCCAATTGATTGATCACCTTATAGCTATGTTCACTTCCGATTGTTCACCACTTTAATTCAGGCAACTCTGGAGAAGACAAAGACTACGCTTTCCGTGAGGCGTTGGAAAAATCACTTTTGTATTGTGTTGTTTAAATATATTAACACTTAAACTAGCAAAGAAATATATTTTTGCTGGCAGAACATAAAAATCCTCTCCAGTTTTAAGCGCAATTATACAAGAAATACTGCCAAACCCTCGCAAGAAATTACAAACCAGATGAGTCTCTTTGTAATGTTTGTTTGTTTCAGATAAGAGAGCTAATAAATACTGACAGACTGCACTCTCGCTCCTGCTACTCTGATGAAAAACTATAGAACTATTTCAAAGTATTAATAATACTTCCCAGGCCCTCCACGTCAGTATGTAGGCAAGGTTTCTTTCAAATATTACAATTGGTTCCTCACACACACATACATAAAAACAACAACATACAATTAAATCATCTTTGTAGTGTTTACATACATAAATTTTTTTTATTAATGAATTTGTTTCTATATTATCCTTGGGCTATAAACTGATATTATGAAAAATGAAAACAACATAAATCATTTTTAGAAATTTAGGTTAAAACTTTTCACTTAGTGTATTATTAAAAATATTGTTTCGAAATAAATTTGTAATGATAGTTTCTTGAAACTTACAGGGCCACTGAATGTAAGTTTTATTTAAATAACTATTATTGATTGACTGATTTTGATTGTAACTGTGAATATGTTTTAAGGAATAAAGAATTTTGTGAAAAATTTAAAATAGGAAAATGCAGTTCCAAGGCCTGTTAAGGGAATCAATACTAGGACGAAATATTCCCATGCAGTCCTCTTCAATGTAACTTATCTTTCATCGAATTTTGAAGATAATCTTTTGTAATTTGCAAAACATCATTCATGAACATCTAAATTATAATTCGTAGATTACAAAAAGCTAAATTAGCAATTTTTAATAAAGATGTTTGCTTATAAACAAGTCGAAAAACATGATATTCAGCCGAGTCATTTGAAAACAGTAGAATATCGGGCGAATTCTGTTATCTGCTAATTATACATTACTGAAAAATCAAAATGCCGTGTGCACATGGCTGAAATCGAAAATAAGACCGTCATTAGTAAAAACGTAAGTGCATACAAGCGATATTCTAGCCACGCTCGAGCGTCTTATCAATGTAATAACAACATAGACCTGTTTCTCAAAGTTGACTCCACTCACTGACTTTAATGCTTTTACTTGAATGGTACTGCAAAATACTTAACGGGTTAAATTACGCAATGCATTGGAGCATTACGAGGTACACAACCCTTAATCTTAAAAACAAGTTTTTATATAGTTCATAGAGACACATTTGCTTTATAGTTTTGTCAAACGGTGATAACCGCTCAGGTTTTTCGCCTTTAAACAAATTTATAATTTTGCCTGTTCTAAATTTTATTTGAGAAAATTATTAAACTTTGTACCCCCAGTATTCTAAATTTCATTATGACTAAAAATTATATATTAAACCTTAATCAGCTCCTTTCCTGGTCACCTAACACAAGGGTCCCGATGCAGTGGCTAGGGAAGCAATTCATCCTCTCCTCCATGAGGAACCCTGATAATGTCCAACGTCTTCAGAAATTTGTTTAATGTTAAACCACATTCCAGTCTCTTTTAGAGTTTTTATTCTTGACCTTGTCGTCACACCCTGCTGTGAGTTATCCAAGATAATTTTTAACTGATAAAGGTTTTAGTTTTCTAATTTTAAATCACTTTGTTATTTAATATATTTATGATTAAATCAGCTTAGAGGCGAAATCACATTTTATATGATACAGGATGATTCACAAAGATATGCAGAAACTTCGGGAGCATTTAAAAGTAAATAAAAAAAGTTATATAAATATAGGTCCGGAAATGCTTCGTTTCTCAGATATCCGCCCTTTTTTACAATTCATACTAGAGAAATGTTTGACTGATTGACTCCAAACTTCGCATGACGTTTAACCTAACAATGATCTATATCAAGAAAAATAAACAATATAAGAAAAATAAGGGTTTATATCAAATCATGAGATTTAAAATGGAGGCTGTTTGAAAATTTCAAAACTAAATTACTCAAAAACCGTACATTTTAACTAAAAAGGTCAAGACAAATTTGGTGTAACTATCAAAACAATCGGATGAAGGATAATAGTTAAGTGAAAGATATGCACAGCATATGCACATACATTATTGTTGTGTTTACAGTGTTAGTACAGGATGCCGGGTTGAACAAAGCAATTATTACGCATAACTTAACTATTATCCTTCATCTGATTGTACTGAAAGTTACACCATCCGAAATGGAATCAAACAGCCGCCATTTTAAAACGCATGATTGGATATAAACCCTTATTTTTCTTAAGATAGATCATTGTTGTTAAACTTCATGCCAAGTTTAAACTCAATCAGTTTAACATTTCTCTAGATATTAATTATTTTATAAAAAAACTCAAAATGGCGGGGAAACTAAGCATTTCCGGATCTATGTTTATATAACTTTTTTCTTTATTTTTACATGTAGAATAAGCTCCCAAAGTATCTGCATATATCACCCTGCATATAAAAATGTACATGCCATAGTTTTTGCATTTATTCTAAGTTAGTGAAATTCGATTTTGTTCACATAGAAACAAACTGCACATTTGTAAGAAGGTATTTTCTCTTTCTAACATATTTACATAGAAATCTTTGTCTAAACCTAACCTCGCTACAGGAGGTTGGAAGAAGATCCCTCCCTTCATTAGCATAAAAGAAGACGGTAAGTATGTGGAATATTTCTTCACCGACAGTTGATTCCTTTGAACAGCACTTCCTTTCTTTTTTTGACAACTTCCTATCTCAGTATCTTGATCGTTTATACTGGTGTAGAATAAATAGTTTCTGAGAACCCAACCCACGGAATCTATAACGTTTTTTTTTACTTTCTCATTATACTATAGTATAGAGAAAGTATAGTGATGGCAACAAAATTCGATGTTGAGATTTGTGTGGGAATATCCGTTTTGGGACCCCCTGAGTCCAAAAAAGTGGTTTTTACATAATATCTGTCTGTATGTATACAAAGCTAGAGAGAAAACTATTCGATCGATTTTGAACAAATTTTCAACAGACATATCAATTAGGCCTGCATAGATGCACGAATAGGTTTTGAAAATTTTTGAAAACAACCCCCTTTTTGGCCCAAAAAACCCCAAAAATCAGTTTTTATTTTTTTATAAAAAACGACTCTAACGATTTTGATAAAATTTTGTTTATTTTTAGTCCTTAATGTACAATACCTTGTGCAAAAAACGCATCTTTCTAAAAACTCTCGTTTATCTAATAATAATTATTGATGTTGGGGTTTTTTTGGCCAAAAAGGAGGTTGTTTTTCAACATTTTTCAAACCCTTTTTTCGTGCATCTATACAGGCCTAATTGAAGTGTTTGGAGCAAATTTTTTTGAAATCGACTGAATGGTTTTCTCTCTAGCTAATAATAATAATATATGTTGGTTAATCTCCTACTTTAATACCACCTCTCCTACCTCTCCTACAATTATGAAATCACAGTGAATCTGTTTACTAATTTAAATATGTTTGTGAGAAAGTATGTGCCAGTTCCTGGTACCGTTTATTATTTTAATTATTCTTTAGAATAGGTCCCGGCACTGTAAAACAAGCTTTTGTTTCTAACAACAAGACATTGTATTTAGTTTAATAACACTCTTTTTCGTGGTTTGGATTTATAATAATTTACGAATAACTTTATAAAAATAACCCCATATAGAACAAACAATCAGCAGTTCTTCAATAATTGTTGTTACTATTTCAGTAAGTGTTCTATGTACAGTTTAACTACATACATTTACATCCATTTAACCATTTATACATTACGATATTTAGAATTACTAATCTCTGTAACTCAAAAACGCAAAAACAAAATGTATATAATTCTTTGCATGAATATCAAAACATACAAACATAAACTGTTACTTTAAACATAAACAGTTATGACACCGTTACTCTTTCAAGATTTGTAAATCGTATTAAATTTTTTAATTTCTGTATATAAAAAAGGAAATTCAGGCGCAGTACGCCACGCCAAGTTCCAACCTAACGCAAGCAGTGTGTATATTTTATAAACCCATTTACCCGGTTTTTACTCCTTTATTTTTTCGTATTACTTATTCATTTGCATTGAAAACATTCCTTCACAAAGCAAACACCTTTAGAGGATCTTGTTTTGAAAAAACATAAAAATAAAAATCTTTGTAATTGTTAATGGCAGTTCCTTACTCAAAGTGTGACATGCAAAAAGAAAAAAGTAATCGCACATTTCACGTTAAAGAGGTGTTTCTTTTGCTTCCTCATCAGGGTAACTTGGAGGCTGTGACACACCGACACCAAAAACATGTAGTATATCTAAGTTATAAGTAGTTTAACAAGAGTTGGATTTACATCGCTTAATCTAAGCCATTAAACAAAACTTAAATTACATTTATTTGGCTCACGGTAGTTGAAGTGCTCTAGAAGCAATAAAGAAGGTTTAGCTAAAAGTGCCGGTAAATTTTCAAATTGGGTTAGTAGATTAGTCTGTCTCCACATAGCTTATATTCTAGCAGGAGAAGTAAAGCCTTAGTATGACTTAGTTTTTGTGATTTTTGTTTAACGAAATAGGCTTTCTGTGGTTGGGTAATTTACAAATTAAGGTTCTGGCAAAAGGATGGAGTGGGACTTCTTTGGCAATTATGTTCCGTTTGTTTTTCCATCGAATTAAATAGAGTTTGTTTAAAAAAGACAGATACAATTTTTAAAACAGACTAAGGGGAATTTAAATCGCGCCATTAAAATTATTCTTTCTATCTTGAACGTTTTTCAAGCGTTCATCACAAATATCCCGGCCATTTTCCCAAAGTCCATGAAAATCCAGGACTATTTTTGCTAGTACGTTACAAAGAAAATATTTATATTTATTTAAGAACTAATTTTAGTGATTTTTAAAATATTTTATTAGCAGTTAGTGGCTCTAAAAAACATTATTGAAAACATGTAGTGCTTTAAAAATATCCATGAACAAAAATCAAGTAGTAAAAACTTTTCCAAATTGTTGGCTTCATTTTAGTACCTGAAAATTCAAAATAGTTCACTTCCAAAAATGTCACATTGTATAAAAATATCTTCATAACAAACACTTTGTATGAAGTTTGTTAAGTTTTTATTAAAAATAACTAATTACACATATTTTTTACACTTACTACTATTTAATAACAGTTTTAAATATTAATGTCGTGGAATTATTTCAGGCAGATTATATTAATTACAGTAGTTGTAAGAAGAATATAATGTTAAAATAGTATGACAAAAGTATAATAACAAAAACAACCTTACCTTACTTGAACACAATCACAAAAACATCTGATGACAGATCACATTATTTAACAGCTGATACACAATAAAAAGTGCATATACCACTGCTTACCTAATAGTTTTCGATATATAGTATACGTATTATTCGAAATAAAGTTAAAAGATGACATCATTGTAAAGATCACTTCTTTTTGAGAATTTCAAATCTACAGTACAAGTACACATTTTGATTTATTTTATATTTTAATTAAAAAAAATATTTTGCAAACGCCTTTTAAACCGGTTGTGGTTAAGGTTAAAAAGTATAAGAAGTTCGCTCTCACTCCACCAAACCGTAAGTAATAGCCAGTTTTAAAATAGGTTTTATTTGACAAATATATACACAGAAATGGCCTATAAATTTAAAAAATCAAGACTCGAGCATAAAAATGATGGAAGGTGGGAAAATGATTATTTTGTAACTGTTAAGATAAGGGTAAAAATAAAGGGTAGGATATAAAACAGGGTGTCGACTATATTAAACATATTATCGACTTGAAGTACTTAATAAATACGTGGTTTTTCTAATATACCTACTGTTGAGTTCAACACTCCCAATATCTACGAGCTCAAATCTCGAATATTTTCATGATAACCACTTGAAACTCGAAAGGTTGGCATTGATAAAACCTTAACATAAAGGGTCCGAACCATAAGAGAGTTGATTGTTTAACTTTATATGGAACTTTCCGTTACTAAAACCACTTTAAATTACTGCATTAGTTTACTTTTTAACGATTTAGCCAGCTTAGTCTAAAATCAAAAACCAGTGTTTCTGAAAGCATTAACTTTTCAGTTGCTGCTGATGCCAATTTTGTAAAAGCATAATGAAACACTGTTAATACACCAGTGTGATGGTGCTTAACTTATTATAATCGAAGAGTTGTATTTGTTATTTGTATAAATTTAATCAAAACGGTTATTTTAAGAAAGTCACCATATCTAGACATATTCTCTATCTGACTTTTTTGTTGATAGTTTCATTACTAATATATTTTCAGCTTACAGTTTAGTGAATTTTATATAGTTTAGCTATTAAAAGCCTTTTAAAAAAAATAATGTTGCAACATAGCCAATAGCAAAATAGTCATGTGTGACACACATTTAGGTTTCATCAAAATGGGAGCAGCCATTTTTGGTAAATTGTATTCTTTGTTTAGTAAAAACGCAATTTATAATAAACAATAAATTATAAATTGTTTCGTGAACATTTTGCGAATATTTTCATTACCTCTTCCGCTTATTGTTTTCGATTTTAACTAACGGTTCACCCAACAGTTAATATGAATTATGCTCCCAACCAGTGACTACTTAAAAATATTTAAAAAAGCACGAAGAAACATAACCTTTAACTCCCAAGCAGTGATGCTTGAAGAACCAATCAAAATTTCATCTACAGTTGTTTAGTTAAATCGTCACGAAAACAAAAATATCAAATTTTAGTCTTAATAATTTAATATAAACAAATATATATATGTATGTGTGTGTTTTTCTGGATCTATCTACTGAACCAGAAAAGTCTACATTCATGAACAGAATTTTGTATATCGAAGAAAATATGACAGCCATGTTCATGTTTTCATTTGTTTATCCACTCCCCGACATTCATGAGTTACTTTGAAACAATATGAGGACATGCAGCGAAAATGAAAAACAATAATACTCTGCTTCAGCCAAAATTTGTTTAAAATCTTGAGAAAACAAAACCCAATCAAAGCTATTAAATTTATAAACACCCGACTACATCCTGCAGTATTGTATTTGTTCTTGATAGAAAACCAAGTACATCATGGGAGCTAATATAAACTTTATCCAAAGTTCTGTTTAGTTAGAAATGTTTATCTTTAAATATAAATAAACTTATCTCGAATCGGAACGTAAAGAAATATATACACGGATTGTGTAAACAGCGTGAATAAATAATTGAACAGCCATAATTTAGTGCATCGCTGGACTTGTGTTTCCATGCGCTCATCAATTCGGTATTTGCTGTTCCGTCGGAAGTCAATATTTATTTTCGTTTCACTGGTTTTCTCCATTGTTTGAAAAAGAGTAATGAATAATATACAACCAAAATACTGATTGCAGATGAGACCATTTTATTTGGATAAGGGTTCGTTGGTTACCGCATAGTTCAAAGTTTGTCTTTTTAAATATTAAGAGAGACTTCTGAAAAGGTGCATTTATTTATCATCGGAGTATAGAACATATATATATATATTTTTTTTTATTTAATCAAAGTCTCATTATATAGATTCTGAGGATGTAAACTCGCAGAGAGCGGGAGTGTAGCAGTGTGTGAGCCGGGGCTTAGGTGCAAACCAATTCTAATAATATATTTCGTACACGTAGGCAGCTATTCAGAGCCTTCGTGAGGAGACCATTTTCTTAACGATTACGATATAAATACTATACCATATCCCTTTTCTAAATTTATCTTTTCGATACCTGTCCATCCGAATTTCAATACCGTATTTTACCACATTTAATAGTACAATTTTACCAGAAGATATTTTTAGTATTGCCAAATATAAAACTGAAAAAAACTTGAACACCTTCTTTATTTATTGTACACATAATATTGAAAATGATTTATTTTACCCATTGGTTATAACGCCTCAGTTACAAGGTAGTTCTCCAAAACCGATTGAAACTTGTCACCCTCTGTAATAATTTCCATCTGCTATTTCCAGCTTTAAAAATAAACCATCCAGAACAAATAACATTGTCTGTTTAATGTCCAATAATACGTTTCTAAACCTTTCTAGTTAATTAAACCCCCCCCCCCAGCCCCGGTATTGGTTTGTTTCTGTTCATTTCCACTGAGTAGGTCTATGTCCTTCAGTTACTTTTTATTTACAGTTTTCTCAATGCAAGACAATTCTTTGTAAGTGTACTGTAAACAACACTTAGTACATCAAAATTATTAAGTTATTTTATGATAGAATTTATTGTTACACTTGACGTGGAACGTTTAACAATTTCCGTCTCCATTTTTATTTTTTTATTTTATTATTATTTTTTTTTTATTATTATTATTATTCGTATGTTAGTACTTATGAGCAGTCTACAAGACCAAATCTGCTACTGCTTTTGCACATGCAACACAAAGACTGGGGTTGCAAGACCAAGAGTTTTGACACGCTTGCAAGCAAAAAACAGGATGAGTCATAGATGAAGAAAAATAACTGAAGACGCTTTATTTCATATCCAGTCTTTTTAAAATAGGTTTATTTTATGGTTGTCTCCCTTCATATTTTCCTCGCTTAGCTGTCTCCAAAAATGCAAGATGTTCGAATTGTGAATAAGTCAATTTATTTATATTTTGTTTATTTGGCAACTGGTGAACTTGAGAAAATCAGTTAAATCAAAAAATAATAACGTAGCCGGAAATTTTTAAAAAGTAGCCACTGTATCCCAGGTTTTAGGTCTAAGAACTAAGCTGAATGTTTAACTGAATTAATTGTTTGTATCATAATATAAAATACTAGCTGACCCGTGCGAATATTTCGCAAGTTCGGAGTAGGCCTACATTTATTTACCTGATTTAACACGTTGATTTAATTCAGTTAATTAAGTTTATTTATTTACATTGGTTTATAAATCACAGTTTCCCTATACAATCTTACAGTGTAAACAATCTAACTAACAGCTGTCATGCTAGTTAAACAGATGGTTAGTAGATGGCGCCTTTCATTAGGAACATACAGAGTATAATATAAAAGTTTTTTAAATCAATTTTTATTTTTAAAACATGAATTTTAAGCTGTTTGTCTATTTATCCCGTGTAGTGGTTAAGGAAAGCTTTAAAATGATGCCTCATTCATGTAATTTGATGATGTATTAAGGAAGTTATGGCGTACCGACAAAAAAATAGTCTTGAGAAATAATATATGCGATTCTTCAAAACCAACAGCTTTTTTAGGTTAGATTGACCAACTTAAAGCAAACAAAAACAAAAATCAACTAAAAATGCTTACCATATTTTAATTCAATTCAAACATTGGTTGTTACAGAATATATACACTGCCGATATTTAAGATTTTAAAACGCCTTGCAACTCTGTTTAAAACAATTAATTGTGCCTTCTGCCGCTTATGTTTCAGAAATCATCCAAAACTATATTACAAAATTGACTATTTCAATATGTCTATCAATTTCAGTCAAGTTGTACTTTCTTCTAAGAACTAAAATTGTGAATCAGGGCTAAATATATTAGACCTAACAATAATTGCAGGATTAATCATAACCTCAAAGAACTTTGATGCTTTAGAAATCGGGTTATATTAGAAAATTGTATACCCTATTTCAATATCAATTTTGGCCAAGTTTTATTTTCTTCTAACAACCTAAATTGTAAATTAGGCATAAATATATTAAAAAATAATAGCAAGATTAATCATTACCTCAAGGAATACACAATTTACTATCGTTTTAGGGCAAGTTGCACTTTCTTCTGACAAATTGTGATTCAGTAGGAAATATATCCTGTAGGGGAAATATTAAACGAAAAATTAATTAAATGATTTTAAATTTATATGATTTCAAATGAAATTTTGTGAAATTAAACCTAAATATAGTAACAATTATTGGAGGATAAATTTCAATAATTGTAATTAATAATAATTTAATTTTTTTAAATTTTAATTGTATTCCATGAACTAAATAAGCACAAAAGAAACTTTCAAACTGTAGCCTATTTTTACATTAATATTATTATATTACTTACGTGGAGTATTAAACAGTTTATATAACAGACTATAATTATTTATTTAAAGCAGGAAATTATTTATTACAACGGTAGTGAGGAACTAAAACAGTTAGTGAAATGGGGCTAGGCCTATTTGGTATTAATTATTTTAAGAACATATGTTAAAATTCCTTTGTTAAGTGAAAACTTATTTTACTGCTTTCTTAGTTGGTACAGATCTAGTTAACTTTATTTATTTCTTCTTCTTCTATAGGCTTCACTGCAATAATGATTGAAATTAAAAGGCAAAAAGAGACAATTAGCGAGTTTTTACAGATATAAGACCTAGCGCATTCAATTCCTGGCGTCAAACTACCCCTATATGCAAATTTTCGTGAAAATCGTTAGAGCAGTTTTAAAGTTTGGATACATACAGAACTCCCTCGTTTAATAGTAAATGATTCGTAAATAAATAACTTAAGACATGTTTGCTGAAATTTAATTTTCCGATTTCGTCGAAACCAAACAAATTAATGTGTTAAATTTAATGAAGGAAGCTGAATTTAGACCTATGATAGTATAATGTTAACTTTAAGGCTAGGAACACGCCTCACCTATCTTAGACCAAACAACCTAATTAAGTACCAACATATTAGATACCTCTACCAATATACTTTGCCCAAAACAAATGTATACAAATTATATACAATTTATTGTGTAAACAAAACGTTCCAACTAAAATTCAGTATACATTCACAATAATTGCACGAGGTAAATTAGGTTTCTAATTTTAGTAGTATACTAGAATCCCAAAGCAAGGAACATCTTCCAGGGAAAGAAAAATACAGAGTCTTTTTACAGTTATAAATGTGAAAGTAAAGAAATGAATTTATGTGACCATAAAGAAAGATTTGGTCGCTTAGTGGAAATACATTGCGGAGGCTAAATGCTATTGGTTGCCCAGCTTAGAACCGCCGGAGAACTTGTGAGACGAAGAAGATATACTATGCTTTAAAAAAATAAAACACTTTGTAGTACGTTTTTACAAAACTGTTACCGTATTTGAAAATAAAAAACCACCATTATAGAGCAGATTGTTAGCCTGTTAATCATATAAAGATGTGATAATACAATTTAGTTTCGTTATTAATCATGCTTGTCCGAGTGTATACCAACAATTAGAACTAGACAAATATTTTACTATGAAACTATTTTGGTAATGTTAAAGTTTAGTACCCAAAAATAAATAGTGTGGTATCGCTTGAAATTAATTTATTTAAGAGGTTCAAAACAGTTTTTTATTAATGCCTAATATAATATATTATATGTAGATTTTAAGATTGGCAGAATTTAGCAGGTTTGGAAAAACTCATCCAGCTTTCACTTCAGAAAGAACTGCATCTAATTAAAAAAAACAAAAAACAATGCTGTTAGAAGTTCTCTTATATTTACTTGGAAAATCTTTTGAATTCAATTTTGCTGAAAAGTTGTGAAAGTTGTGTTTTATTACTTTTTCTCGATTAGTTATGTAAAGTTGTATTAGAATGCGATGCGCGTTAGGGAGTGAAGACAACACTACAATGCGAGGGAAGAGAAAGGCTAGCGGGAACTTACCGGTACTATTACTGGACTAAAAATATTTGCTTTAGTAGACTTTGCTAATTATGTTAAATATTAACACAAACTAATAATTGTTCTCTTTGCTAAGGCATACAAAATCAAATATATTTTAAGAGTCAATATTAAGTACTTATTGGGCAAGCTTCTGGGTATGTGAAGCATAACTATCATTTTTAAATTGAACACACTTTCACGGCACAATCTTTACCTTCATCTTCACATGCTACTGCGCGTCCACACTCTAATGTTTGGGAACGTCATATCTTTTCACCACCAACAATTATCATTCATTAATGCCATGGTTACTGTTATTGAGTAGGTGGTTATTTAGTAAATTATTTAAATATATAACATGATGATAAAGTAAAACTACACTTTTGAGATTGGTGAAAGTGAAAGAATATTACAAAGAACAAACTATTAACAACAAAACGAAAAATATTAACTCGTCTTTTACTCAAGAACATATTTAGCAGATAAAACTAATATTTTTTATCAATTTAAATTAATTAAAATGTTTTAAATTAACATTCTCATCTTCCATTTTAACAATGTATTAAGGTGGCTACTCTCCTCTTTTAAAATTCCGACAAAGTTACATTTATTTGTTTATTATATTTGACAGCCCGCATTTCTGTAATTAATTTTAAAACAACATGCTTTGTTTCATCCGTTTTCATCCGACGTCTATTACACTCCAACGTGGAGATTCAAAACCATTCACCTCAAGCGGCAAGTTTTAATTATATATAAAAGCATTTAAATATTATGATCTTTATCGCTCTCTCTCTCTCTCTCTCTCTCTCTCTCTCTCTCTCTAGCGCCTGGTCCATTGTGAGGAGAGTGGTTCATATGGTCAATTGTGGGAACTCTGTTATCTCTGAAGATAGAGGAAAATTAAAAACAGGATTTTGTTACAAAAAAATTCGGCTATCATAACTTGTGGTTCTCTCTCCAAAATTTTAATTTTTTATTTTAGCGGTTTTATAGCTTTTTGGTCCATTATAGCGATATAACGGTCGCATAAGAGAGAACGTTTGTGGGGAGGTGAGAAAGATTTTTGTGGGGATATAAGAGAGTGGAATTGTGAGGATATAAGAGAGTGGAATTGTGAGGATATAAGAGAGTGGAATTGTGAGGATATGAGAGAGAGAAATTGTGAGAATATATATTTTATGTGACTTTCTAATGGAGTATATATCCTAATACTGTAATTCCCACTGGTGAAATGGAGTCAGCCAACCCAAGAATCACAATGTCATATGAGTCATATGAGTTAGGTAATTTATTCTTATAAACAAGAAATATGTGTTATACTGCCCTTATAAAGCAAAGATTAAGAAGCCGAATAATAACACATATAACACAAATATTATAAATTATATACAAATACTTTTTTTACATGTGGTCACCCAAAAAACGCCGTTAAAAAGGGCCTGCCTTCAAAATTTATCACTTGAAGTAGCTAGCAAAAATACTAAATTACCATGAGCAAAGAGGCTTATAGTTGCTTGTCATTCCTATCAAGCCCTCCTGATACTCACGGACAATCGACCATGGTTGGAGAGGGGAACGAGGCCGCTGTCCGAGCCTGGGTAAGTGAGTCAGGAGGAAGGATCGAGGTGCTCCAATACACGCCTTTCAAATAACAATACTTACCTCGTCATTCTTCAAATGTAAAAAACATTGAACTTAAACCAAGACATTTGAACAATTTGTTACACCCTTCTACTCTTGTTGACACCATTAGTAGCACGGTAACTAGAACAAGATTAGTGTAGTTCTAGTTACCGTGATTAGTCTACTCTTTAACTATGCCTTTAAACGTAATTTAATATAAAAACAAAATTGTTATTAAATACCACAAGGTATAATGGTGTAACCACCCACTAACAAAAAATTATGACATCGGACCTCAGGGCTACACCCTACTGGCTTTTTAAGCTGCAAAGTCATATACGCAAATCCCAAACTACATGTACAACACTGCTATGGTGTAAGCACGCACCATCAAAGAATTTTGCAGGGCTCAGCTCCACTGGCTTTTTTAGGTGTAATGATATATTATAGACTAATATATAAACACAACCAAAATTACTGTAGCTACACTCTTCAAATCTTGCATGTACATTACTGTAATGGTGCAAGCACTCAACAACAAAGGGTTTTTCCTTCGGACCCCAGGGCTTCCTCCACTGGCTTTTTAAGTTACAATATTACATATACTCACAGCCCAAAATATTGCAAAACCACAACCACTGAACAGATCTGGGCGTGTTTTTTTTTTTTTTTTTTTTTTTTGCAAAATGATCTGCATTGTCAGGAGAAGATTGTAACGTTTTTAATGAATCCTGACCCTCAAATCACCCTTTTTATAGCCTCAGTTTTCAATCTTTATATTTGGTAAAATTATACGCATAGTTCAGAGTTCTAGTTTTCAGAGACCCATCACACCCATACATAAAATTATCGTCTTAATATAAAAACGCTGGCGTCGGCGTCGGGACTAACGCGACTTACTCTTATACTAAGTTAGGCAATGTAACTTACACACCTCATGAGCAGATTGCTCGCAATATGCAGTGGTGCACGCACTTGACAAATACTTTGTCGGGTCGGACTTGGATACATCCGGTCTTTAGATTGTTTTTTTTATACTTTTAACTTTCAATGACTCTGTAGTGCCGACCTTTGACTGAAGACCTAATATTTAATAAGTGTCTTACTAACTTCGTTTTAAACGCATTAAAAGATGGGATTGTGTAGGCAATTTTTAAGACACATCTCATTCTTGTTTAATATACTTTGATTTTTATATAGAAAATGTAGGTATTATACTTTTTCAAGAATGTTAATTAAAGGGTACTTTTTATAAATGTTGGACAATCTTTATTTATAGTAAATAAATTGTTCAAAACAAATTAACAATTAACTATTTTTCGTGAATTGGACATTTTATAATTGTCTTTATGTTATCACCTAATTATCAAATTAATAATAATTATTACTTATACAAAATTACTTATTTATCTTTGACATTGATTCCATTGTTCATGCTTTATTATTTTTATAAATGAAAAGCATTACATTTGTGTTAGTACTTGTTTCAGTT
Source organism: Philaenus spumarius (assembly GCA_018207615.1). Taxonomy (NCBI): domain Eukaryota; kingdom Metazoa; phylum Arthropoda; class Insecta; order Hemiptera; family Aphrophoridae; genus Philaenus; species Philaenus spumarius. Next base: position 56,607 of record JAGFPH010005039.1, on the reverse strand, counting down.
TAATTTATCACAGAGCTTAACAATTGAAATTTTAAAGTATGTATATTTCGTACAACCAGAAACTATATTTAAGTTATAAAACCAATTTACTGCAAGCATGTTCTTTTTTGAAAGGCGGAGAGCGTTAAAATCTCATTTTTCGTGTGTATTTGAAATATTATCTTAAATATTATTTTAAGATGAAAAGAGTTCTAAAACAAAAGTATGTACATAGAAGAAAATGTTCTTCCAAATTTTGACAAAATCAAAATGGAAATTTTTCAAAATTTGAATGAAAGTTTTTGTTGTGATATTTTACCATATATAATATAGCATAAGTTGTTATGACTGTAAAAAGATATAGTATCTAGCTTTATTAGTTTTTATCATACAGACTCTTAAAGTGCGAAAAAGGGGGCTTTTGACCCCCAACTATCAATAAAGTACACGCCTGCGGTTAATCGATTATAACTGAAAAACCCGTTTGAGATATCTTTAAAAACTAAACATATTTGAATTCGCAATGGAATTCTCGACAACTTAGGTTAATTTGAATTTCATGTAATCAGTCATACATTTTCTACAAACTTCAATTTAACGAAGATTTTTTTAAGATAACAGATATGATGTTCATACCATAATATCTATAATTTGTATCAATCGTTTTTAAAATTTGAACATATATTAATAATTTCAATTTAAACATCTGTGTAAAAATTCAATCAAAACGGAAAATTTTCATACACTATATTATAACAACAAATTCACAATATTAGAAACAAGAGGAAACGCTAGGTAAGTCTACATTTAAAAGTTCTATCTACAGTTTTCGACAATTTTTTTATTTGTAATGCATGTTTAGTATTTTCATGGTTATAATATACACATACTATTGTTTTAGAACATTTTGCGTGTTAAAATATCAATTAAATTAACACATACAGCCAAAAATAGGCGAAACCTAAGCATTTAACCCCTTTACCTTTCAAAAATATACACGCTTGAAGTAAATCGACTATAACTTACAACCCGTTTGAGATATCATTATGAACTAAAATATCTGAATTTGTAATGCAATTTTCGATTTGAATATCATGTGATCAGTCATACATTTTCTACCGACTTCGATAGGTATCAAATCAAAACAAAAATTTTGTTTAAAACGTTTGTAATGCATATTTAGTATTTGTGTGGTTATAATATATACACATACTATTGTTTTTGAACATTTTTCATGTTAAAATATAAACATTTATCGTGTGTAATGATATGGTATTCCTATTTGCAATGCAATTTTATTGGGAAGATCAAAACATTTATGTTGTTTTCAGGGTAGGAAAATGAAGTCGTAAAACGATTACTCCTAGCTTACGCTTGGTCAATTAAATGACGTATCTATGGCCTGTAATTATATGGAATCCCTGTACACTGATACTAAGACCAACATTAGTCTGCTAGTCTAAATATATATAAACGATTAAATCAAATAAAAACAATTTAAATACATAAACAGACAAGCGGAAAGAATAGATTTGTTTAAAATAATTCATTATGTATTTGAATTGTTTTTATTTGGTATAATCGTTTCTTTTATAAATCTCAGACAGTTGTCACGGAACAAATTGTGGGAAGTGTGACCATGTTACAATATAAACTTTAAACCGAATGAATTCCGTTTTAAATGGCCCTCTAGCGTAATTTGTATTGGTATTATTTGCAAACTAAGCAAATATTAGCATAAAGACGGTTATTATTGCCATGTCCAGTTTCTAAATATTATATGTTTCTGTACAATTTGGACACTGACGTTAGCATGTAACTAGCAAAGGAAAAGAAATATAAATATCAGGCACAATTTTCAAAGATAAAATTGGTTTAATGGTAAATACAGCATCAAAATCGGTTCAGTACTTTTTAGGAATAGCCCGAAAGTAGAGTAAATCAAGGTTTTCGTAGTCCGTATTGTTAATAACAATTAAAACCTAAAATATTTATAACTAAACTCTTCGACAAAACCAGTTGCTTTCAAAGCCGCAAAGAACGTGAGAAAACACAAATAGATCAGTACAAAAAGTAAAAGTTATTTATATTTTAGATTGTTTTCTCTTATCTTAAAATAAGCGCTAGTTTACAGTATACAAAATATTACTGATTGTTGAACGTGAACGATTATATTATAAAATAAGCTGATCTTACGGCATCTAAACACCAGCTGCACTTATATTTTTTGTCAGAAGATTCACAGGAATGGAAGAGTGACGTCTGTTTGGATCTCTTCTGGTTACCGTATTTTTATTCTGAATATGCGTATCAGCTACTACGACTTTTCAGTACTTCAACATTCATTTTATTTTGAGCTTCTCTATTTTGTCTTCTCTATTCAAATCCAATTACACTCTACACACTAAATTTGTATGTCCCTCTTTGAATTTAAATTTCAAAATCATATTTTCATCTGGGAAATTAAACGCAAATAAAAATAAAAACTGTCCAAACTGGCAAATTAAATACAGTCTAATAATATTAAATAGAAATTATCCATTCAAATTATTCAGTTGTTACCATAGACAACAAAATGTTATAGGTTATAAACCTTTAATTAATTATTAATTCAAATTCATATCCAACAAAATCATTTTTCCATTTTAAACGGTTAAAAATTTGTTTGGTCCAGAATTTTTTGAAAAAAGTTTCTCTTCCGCCATTTTTGATAGGGTTGTCGTACCTTACTTTGCTTGGTATTAAAAGGTTTGAGATTTAAGGACAACAAAATTGATGTGTCACAAGGGGTATATTTACATTAAAACCAATTTGAATTGCCCCCCACAGAGCCCTTCTGTGAGGAGACGGGGAGGGTCTTGAAAGATTATAAAAGTAGTTACTAATCAGCCAAAGACATTCCCATCTTTCTACTTTCCGTTGTATAAAAGTTACGGAAGAGGTCTCATACTTTTGGAACTCCTTGTATAAACATATAGGGAAACTTGAATACCATTTATTAAAATGTTTACAATTAGGACAGAAGTACAAGACATCGAACTAAAAGACTGGATAAAGGTCGGGGTTGAGGATGTATTAATTGATTTCCGTTCTGACATCGCGTGGAGGCAACAACAGAATGGCGGGGAAAACTTTCTTTTATATAACAGAATTTGTAACTGTGTATATACGACATAGCAACAGCGTTTACTCGCAGTACATGTACAGTGTTAGTTACAAATTTACATTTAAAAAATAATGAAACAATTATGTTTAGTTTAATTTATTTAGCACTAGCAGGCCCGACCTGGCTTTGCACGGATAGACAAATCAAAGTTAAATGTATATTAACAAAAAATATATTATATCAATAAATATATTACACTATGTATTTCTTATGGTGATTTTTAGTAACTTTGACCCCCTCCAAACCTCCTTAAAATTTAGATTTTTTTTAAAACCCTTTCTTAGCGAGCACCTAGGTCCCTAGAGGAAGCTGCATAATAAATTTCTTTCCAATCCGCGGTGTTTCTTTTTAGAAACTTTGACCCCCTAAAATTTCGAATTTTTGAAGTGAAAACTTCTTTAGCGGCGTTGGGCACTTTTTGCTTGGGGAAAAAGCATTGAATTCGCGACCGTTACCACTCGAGATATAGTATGTATTATATATATATATATGTATGTACGCAACGCGAATATACTACATAGCACTTCTTATTGGGAGAGGAAAAAGCATCAAACTCGCGACCGTCACCGCTCGAGATATAGTATGTATGTATATATATATATGATATTTGTGTTATATGTATATTAAATACCAAAGTCAGCAAAGTCATTAATGTTTTAAATTTTATATTATAAATTATAATTATGCAATTTCAAAATATCTTATAATATTTTTTGACAATATATTGACTTGTATAATTTGTTGACTTTTATTCTCCTTTAATATTAATAATGATACAAATATAAATCGGCCATAGAAGTTATCACTTCCAACGTGTGGTCTTAAGCACACCCAATGTTTTTTTTAAAACCCTTTCTTAGCGAGTACCTAGGGTCCTAGAGGAAGCTACATACCAAATTTAATTCCAATCCTTTCGATGGTTTTTTGTAGTAACTTTGACCCCCCAATTCTCCCCTAAAATTTCGCATTTTTTAAAACCCTTTCTTAGCGACCATCTATGGCCCTAGAGGAAGCTACATACCAAATTTCATTCCAATCCGTTTAGTAGGTTTTGAGAAATCGTGATTTAGTAACTTTGACCCCCAAAAACCCCCCCTAAAATTTCAAATTTTCGGAAACCCTTTCTTAGTGCTCGTCTAGAGCCTATAAAGAGTATTAGTGCCAAATTTCATGTTTGTAGGCCTCGTGGTTTTGGAGAAACTGTGATGAGTCAATGGTATTTGGCTTTTATAAGTATAGATAAGTGATAATTATTATTCAATAAAATTAAAGAACGTAGAAAAGTTAAGAGTACATGTACACTAAGCATTTGCTCGCATCCTACGCTGTACAAGTGTGTTAGGCCCACAATGTACCATCGCGTAAAGTGAGGAGAGACAATCAACAGAAGGCGGGAGGTACGGCTCGAGTTCACAACAGTGATCATTCTAGGTTTAAGAAAATGGCAACGCTGTGCGATGTTGTCATATTTACAGGCCCACAAGGGACGATACAGTTAGTTTGTCTCTCTTAAATTTGAACTAACCAATCAAAGAACATCTCCTCACAATTGACCACGGGAAATTCTCTCTTTTGGGCGAGAGAGAACTGCAATCAGCGCAGCCCTGGTGGCCTCTCTCCCGAACTAAGCTTCTCGCCCTAAGGTCTAAAGTGGGGATTTTTTTTTTAACGAAATTTTCAGCTGGAAATGTTTATTACCGCCTAAATAACGTATTACGATAAAAAAAAGGTGTAGGTCATTGTGGGGATATCCCCACAATGGACTTTCTCCCCACAATGGACCATACAGACAACCGAATCTCCCCACAATTGACCGCTTGCTATCTCTCCCCCTCTCTCTCTCTCTCTCTATCTCCCTCCCTCTCTCTCCCCCTCTCTCCCCCTCTCTCTCTCTCTCTCTCCCTCTTTCCCGTGTGGTACTTGTAGCAAGCAAACCAATCACACTAGAGCTTTCGTTTCAACTGAAAATAATAATCTAGACGTTAGCTCACTCTAACGTTAACTAAGGTTTTATAACTTCATGACAATGATTATAATTTTTATTTTAAATAACGTAATGTAATATGTAAATTTATCTATGCTCTTCCAAAATTTAACAAAAAGATCGAGTAATTAAAAATGTTTACTTTAATAGACCTTCAAAATCAATGTTAACATTCAAATCTATGTTTACATTAAAATATATATGCTTGCATTAAAATCTATGTTGACATAAAAATCTATGTTTATAAAAACAATGGCAATGTCAACAGATCTATCACCCTCTAGAGTCCTTTACTTTAGCCAAAGTTTTATGTCGTTTCACTTGTCTGTTTCATATTTTATGAATATGCATTTATGATTTTCATTTAAATGTTAATATTTTACGTCAATTAACAGTTTGACGTTTACATTATTTTGAATTACCCATGGTTAAAAAGATAAAAATATAATATAATTAACAAAATGAAAAAGAGAATTTTATAAAACGATTAAAATTAATCTAAAATAATACTCAATGAAAATTAATTAAAGACTCCATATTACTCTGAAGGGTAAAACACTTGGCTTCCATAAAGCCACAGCCTGCATGGGGATACCAAGTAATTAGTAAATTAACGATTCACTACAGTAGTAAATTGACCAAAACAATACAGCTCCTAAATATAAGCTACACAATGAAAGAGTTCCGAAAAATCAATTATTTTAGACTTGAATTCTTTACAAATATTTATATTATCTATTAACACACTTATACTAATCCAAATATTAAAATACCATAAAGTCAACCATTTCTTAAACTGTTGAAAATAATAATAATTAGCTATGTAAGTTACCTTTTAAATAGATTCCATCATAATAGTTATTTTTTGTTACACCACTAACCGTTTCGGAGTCTTTACTCCATCATCAGAACTATCCTTGGTGCACATCTTTACATGTCGTCTAATGTTATATGTTGTTCATGTATGTGTTTGTGTGGGTTTTCATTCGCGTGTTGTGTGGTTCAAGTACGTTCTTTGTTTGGTATTTATTTATGATAAAAGATCTAAAAACAATCAAATTATTACGACAAATCATAAATCTGACGTAAGCTCAAACTTCTTCCTTTCTCTCTCTCTCCTTCTCTTAATATGATTACGTAATATTCAGCTCTACTTCAATTGACTGCTAAGACTTCCTATTAATTTGCGCAGGTGGCAACTTGAAAGCACGTAACAGTAAGATCATAAAGTTACGAATTATTGTGACTGGTAATAATTTCCCCTATCAAAGAACACGTTATACTGCCTTGAGCAAATGCAGAACTGTTTAACAAAGCTGAGAGGAAATTTTACCTTCGCCTATAAAAGAGGAAAAGTGCGTTTGTAACGCTTTAACTCGAAACTGCTTATCCGTTCTCAATTAAACCTTGATGTGGCGTCTGGATCCCGCGTGCTATGCTTTAATTAGAACAATTTTTAATTAGACAAATTAGAATTGTTAGTGTTTAAAACATTCAAAATGTATGTACAAATCATCGTTATTCTTTTGTGATTTACTCTGATTAAACAGTTAGAGATAAAACGAAACAGTAAAAAAGAAGAATGTTGGCAATAAAATGATTTTCACGAAACGCCACGATATAATTTTTCTCTCTATTTCGGAATTATTAGAGTAATTGTTTTCATTTTACTGTGGAACATTAGTAGAGTACAGATCAGACAGGGAGTGCTTGCACTGACGCGTGCGAAGGTTAAGGGGATGTGACACCGAAAATGCTAACTTCTTTAATATTATTGCTAGGTTATAAAAATGTTTGTGTGTGCTGTCTACGTTAAAATAATAAAACAAAATAATTAAATGAAATAATAATGTTAATATTTCTTTGTTCTAAAATAAATAGGTAATAGTGTATGTAAATTTTGATAACTACTAGTTATATTTATTGTTTTTCATTGATTGAAGTATCGTTTGTAGGGCAAGATGTCTTTAAACTGTTTAGTTAGAATAGTAACTGCAGCTCAGTATTGGCACTTTATCCAGGTCATTGTACATATTTAATTTTTGGTTATATAAAACAAAATGATTTTAGTTCTGAATTTACATACATTTCTATCATTCTACCAACTCACGTTTAATTCAACGCTCATGTTACAAATTTTAACCGTGTGGCATTAGCAGTTTGTCAGTGATATTATCAACTTGAATATTGAAAAACAAAAAATATTATTTACAGAAATCACGTATTGGACGTTACCATATAATATTACAATTGAGAAATAGATTAATAGTTTAACAAGGCGTTTTCTAAGTAAATACAATATTTTATAAGGTTGTATGTCACTTTATAGGTTTATGTCATTTAGAGGAAAGGGACCAAATCGCTTTTTATATCTTTTTACAGTTCAATAAAAAAAAACATTTTAGGGAATAATTTTGTAGTGTGTAGCCTAAACATTTTGTATTTTTTAACCTAAACATCTTGTAGTATGTAGCCTAAACATTGTGTACTGTGTAGTCTATACCTTTTGTAGAGTGAAGCCTAAACGTTTTGTAGAGAACCTAAATATTTTGTAGTATATAGTCTTAACATCTTTTAGTGTGTAGCCTAAACATTTTATTGTGTGTAGCCTAAACATATTCTAGTGTGTAGACTAAACATTTTGTAGTGTGTAACCTAAACATTTTGTATAGTGTGTAGCCTAAACATTTTATTGTGTGTAGCCTAAACATTTTGTAGTGTGTAGCTTAAACATTTTGTAGTGTGTAGCCTAAACACCTTATAGTGTCCTAAACCTTTTTTAGTATGTAGCTTAAAAATTTTGTAGTGTGTAGCCTAAACACCTTATAGTGTCCTAAACATTTTATTGTGTAACCTAAACATTTTTTACTGTGGAGCCTAAACATCTAATAGTGTGTAGCCTAAACATTTTTTAAAGTGTAGCCTATACATTGTGCAGTGTGTAAGTAGGCTATAATGAACTGGTGTTAATATACTTAACACTTTGTAACTGCATCGTAAAAGTACGAAAAACTTGTTTTACTTTCAGAAGAGTGTGTTGACACTTTTTCATGGTTTCTAACATATCAAGGGTAACAAATTGTTGTTGTTATTAATATTTGTAAACATTTTATTGATTTTTGTGTCATATCCCCTTATGAGAGGCCGCGCACCTCGACGTTCGAATGAAGACTCTTCGAACGTCGAGGTGTGCTGCCGCTGAATGTTGTGTAATGTGCGTGTCAAGTAATGTAGGCAAGGCCGGTGCAAGGGGTTTTTCCTGAACATGCGAGTCATTTTTGGCGCCCCGCCCCTATATATGTATATATATTTATATATCTCCTTATTGCAATAAAAAATGGGTACATTATCAAATGTATAACAATTGAAATTATTTCATTATATAAAATCAAATTAAAATATAACATCGAACAACAATTTTAAAAATAAAAGTAAATAAACGGTACCAGGAACTGGCACATACTTTCTCACAAGCATTTTTAAATTACTAAACAGATTCACTGTGACTTCATAATTGTAGGTGGGGTAGGAGAGGTGATATTAAAGTAGGAGATTAACTAAATATTATTATTATTAGCTAGAGAGAAAACTATTCGATCGATTTCAAACAAATTTGCACAAAACACGTCTATTAGACCTGTATGGATGCACGAAAAACGGTTTTGATAATTTTTGAAAAACAACCCCATTTTTTGCCAAAAACCCCAAACAATCTGTTATTATTGTTATTATTAGCTAAACAAGATTTTTTTGAAAGATACGGTTTTGTGCATATGGTAGGGTACATTAAGGGCTACAAATAAGCCAATTTTGATTAAAATCGTTAAAGCCGTCTTTTTTATAAAAAAATAATAATTGATTTTTTGGAGTTTTTTTGGCCAAAGAGGGGGTTGTTTTTCAAGTTTTACAAAACCTTTTTTCGTGCATCTATATAAACCTATTGTATGGATCCACGAAAAAAAGTTTGAAATTTTTTTGAAAAACAACCCCCTTTTTGGTAAAAAAACTCCCAAAAATGAGTTATTATTATTATTAGCTAAACAAGAGTTTTTAGAAAGATATGGTTTCGTGCATATCGTAGGATATATTAAATGCTACAAACACGCCAAATTTGATCAAAATCGTTAGAGCGGTTTTTTTGTAAAAAAATAATAACTTTTTTTTTTGGGGGGGGGGGAAAGGGGGTTGTTTTTTAAACAATTTCAACCCCGTTTTTCGTGCATCTATACAAGCCTACTTGACATGTCTGGTGCAAATTTGTTTGAAATCGATCGAATAGTTTTCTCCATTTCGCCAAAAAAACCCCAAAAATCTGTTATTATTATTAATAGCTAAACGATAATTTTTAGAAAGATGCGGTTTTTTGCATATGGGAGGGTACATTAAAGGCTACAAATAAGCCAAATTTTATCAAAATCGTTAAAGCGGTTTTTTTTTGTAAAAAAAATAATAACTGTTTTTGGGAGGGGGGGTTTGCGAAAAAGGGGCTTTTTTTAAAAAAATTTTCAAAACCGTTTTTCGTGCATCTATACAGGCCTAATTAACATGTCTGGTTCAAATTTGTTTGAAATCGTTCGAATAGTTTTTGCTCTAGCTTTGTATACATACAGACATACATACAGACAGACATTTTGTAAAAACCACTTTTTTGGACTCAGGGTTTCCCAAAACGGATATTTCCACAAAAATCAATTTTGTTTGCGATCACTATACTTTCTCTATACTATAGTATAGCATCGGTCTTTTTGACCTTAAATAAATGTACGATAAAATGGCTTAAAATGGTCTTTATGACTTAAAATGTTAAGTGGGGGAAGTGGAATACTAAAAACACCAAATTAATCATATTACAATATTTATTTAACATAATTTTAACATCAAAAGGTATCATTGTAAGGATAACATTACAATATCACAAGTCAATTTGATAACATCATGACAACGTAATAAACATAAAGGGTTAAGTTAGTATAATTGCCAATAAGATATAAGGTAACATCGGTAATTCGTTAACATTGTAAGATTGAGGTTAATGTTAAGTTTTTACATTAATATCACAATCACATACAAGAAAGAAGTTAGTACAAAATGTACGGCGGTCTCGTCTTTAAGAAGGGGGGGAGCGAATTTTTCACTGGAATCAAAGAGCGCCGATTTCGAAAGGATGGCGCCCTATACAGTACTGTTGTACCTGTACCTGATCTTGTCTATCAATAAAGAGGCGCCAAAATAAATAGGGCGTTTCCGCGTTTCTTTAATTCCAGAAAAGGACGGTCGCGTCTTTAAGAGGGCGAGTTTTTCACTGAAACCAAAGGGCGCCGATTTCGAAAGGATGGCGCCTTAAACTGGTGTATGTGGTGTTTTTTGTTCGTAAAGAGGCGCCAAAAACAAATATGGCATTTCTTTTAATTCCCGAAATTGGCGGTTGCGTCTTTAGGGGGGGGGGGGGCAAATTTTTCACTGAAACTAAAGGGCGCCGACTCTGAAAGGATGGTGCCCTATAGCGGTGTACCCCTAAAAAAAAAGCGCTAAACATAAATAAGGGAGTTTCTTTTAAAACCCGTAAAGGGCTGCCACGTCTTAAGGCAAACATTTTTAGGTGCAAAAAAATGTTTCGGAAAATTTTGAAGGCGCCTTGGTCTTGAACTTTTTACCGGCGCGTCGGCGCCCCCTCCCTGGCAGCGCCCCATGCGTCCGCATGTTCCGCATGGTCCTTACGCCGGCCCTGAATGTAGGCCTACATGTTTTTAATGATTTTAGTGTTTAATGTTTGATGACCTCAAATAGAGGGATTATCTGAAGATGAGACATAAGCCCTGAAAAGCGTAATAAGGAAAAATATAGAAGTCACAGACGGACGGTGTACATTAAATACTTTATAACTTATTAATCATATCATTGACTTGGATACTTATACTCGAAGATAAGTTTTTAAACATTCGATATGCTCCAAGGAAGTGCACTTTTTGCAATTTAAACCCCACCCGCACTAAAATGGGGGTTAGTTTCTAAGGGTTGGTTAGAAAGGGTCAAGAGTTTGTCAGACTTGTTCAGTGTTGTCCCCTGAAAAAGTGGTCAAAATCTACTCCCGATAAGTTACGTTCAGTAGAATACGAGTTATTTACTGTTTCAAAACGCTGATGGTTTATTATTTCTTTAAAATGTTTTTTGTTCATAATTCAAAAATACCCAGTTAATTCAATTGGAAAATGAGGTCATGTATTTCCTCAACATTTCAGTTCAGTTGAACTATTTTTCACTGATTCCAAATTCAAAAACACTAGTCCTCTTTGTTATATTCTTTATATAACAGCTGATTTCACCCATCATCTAAGTAAATAATTTAAGTAATCATAAGTTTAAGTCATTTTCAAGCTCTCCCCAAACAACGTTGAAGAATTTTGAAGCTCTCCGTCAATCAAATCAGATATGAAAGAAATTAACTATTTTACACAGGTTTCTATGAGCACATCCAAGACCGAGGAGCGAAGCACTGAACATCCTCCTTTGGCGGAATTTCATTCGTACCAATTCTTTTTTCGGCTGTGGAGGTTTTCTTGCGGTCAAATTTTTACAACAGGGTTGTTTTTCTGGCACATCTACTTATGGTTAGTGAAATTAAGTTTCACTTCTACAAACTAAAGTAAACAATATTTTATAAAGAGTTTCATTTTTGTAACACTATTGAAGCCCAACTTCTATCCATCACTACACGGAAATATGTAGTGCTATGTGAGTAGGCTGCTACATTTTAATAGTGGCGATAGCTCAGTTGTAAAAGTGGCGTTTCATACGTCTGGAATATCATAGTTTTAAATCTTGATATTCAAGTTAGTCTTTTCCGTATTTTATTCCACACCCCATCCTTCATTAGTTCTACGAGCACCAAATGATAACTTTGCGCGAAAATGACAGAATTTATCATGTTTACTATATCGTTTTAAATAACAGTAAAAGAACCCATAGTTTTAATTTCTCAAACTTAATTAAAAATCAAAATTTTAATATGAAATTTTAAGTTTAACTCTTCTATCCAATTGGTACGAAGCAAGTTGTTTTGGTTTAATTTTAAAGTCATAATTCATTATTAACAAATCTACACTTGAATTGGCAGTTTTAACAATAATTGAAAGAGAGTCTTTTGCCTGGAGATAAAAAGGCCACAGCAAGCATATTACCTTTATAAAATGTAACTTCAAATTTAATTATAAAAATGTAACATAAACATTTTTGGAAATAAACACCATAATTTAAATTGTATTAATCTATATATTTTACGTGATAAGAAGGTTTTATTTTTGTTGTTTTAGTGTAGTGTTAGCTTTAATTATAAAAGAGCAGAGTCAGGCTAGTTTTTGCAGTTAGGTTATCTCTAACAAAGGCCAGCGCCTATATTTAACAAAAGTGTGCCCATTGAAAATTAAAATTTGTATTATTTCTGGGAAGAAATCATTCAAGGCATAGGTGCTACACACCGCTTTCGTAGTTTTCCCCATAGATCGCGCCACTATCGTTGAATTTCAAGTGGATTGAAATAGTGTATTGGATAGGAGTTATATTAGGTTATCCAAATACAATAATTATATATAATTAATACAAACTATTTTTTTAGTTTCTTGGTAAACCATTGGTCATGTTCATTTTAATTTGTAAACTGTCTTCAATATTACAAAAAAATCTTGGCGATGATAAACTTTTTTAAATGATTACCATAGTTGAATCACTTCAGGGTTTCCGTTAGGAAGTCTAAGAATAATAGGGAGGCTAAGGTTGAATAACTATTATGGTAGAAGGTCTTGGCTATATTTTCGTCTCACTACTTTTATAGGTGGAAACATTTTGGATATGGCATTGTGATTCACATATATGTGTTTTTGTCTGATTGACTTGAAACGATCACGTACAAACCCCTTGGCGCTTAAATCAAACTTGACCAGTCTTTTCTGTTAGTAAAACTAATCTGATCTTTATTTTCCAAGAAGTAAAATCAATCATACTTTGATAAATGTAATAGAAAATAAATCGTATCAATTCCATGAAAGTTTAACACCGCTGCTTTTATACAGCCTTGTAAGACTAGGATTGGCTATAGTTACACAAGTTCTTTGTTTCACTTCCGTTTTAATGATTCACCATAAAACAAGTTACGACTCGACATAAACGTGTGTTAAAGTTATTGAGGCAGTTGGGACTGTTTACTGTTTTTATTCTTAAAGTATAAAGTTTTATAACTTTAGTTTAAGCAGCGGAACTTTAGAAACAGGTCTACAATCGTACTCCAGAGTGAAAATAATATATAATTTCTAATGTTCCATGTATGTAAGTTTACAGACAACCAAAATAAATATTATATCTAATAATTCCTTCTAGGCGGTTTCCGATTGCAAAGTCGATGGCAAAAGTAAAGTTAAGGTAACGTTTTCATTTTTCACACTGAACTTAATGATTTAAAACACTCTCCATGGATGAACCTCGTGTAAGTTATTTAGGTCGTCATAATAAAGCTTTCCCACTGATCCACCGATGTTCTTCGCAGCGGCAGCGTTTGAATATCCACAAGTTGAATCGATTTAGACCATTTTGCTAGCTAGTATTCACCCGCATTGGCTGATTCACACTTACCGACACGACATTGACACGACACCGACCTGATACAGCAATAGTACCGATATCGGCACGATATCGCCAGACGTCTTTCACATTTACCGACTCGACGCCAATACCGACACGACCAAGTACCGATATCAGTATTTCACATTTCACCTATTCTTCTCTTTTCTGGACTAATGAGGTTATCGTATCCATCTTCTAAGTAGGAAAATATCTCTTTCCAGTTCTTATCTCTAAGAATTTTACTTTTCTTGTCGTCATTGAACCTATCCCACAAACATTGCTTACTTTCCACAAGTTCAATTAATGTCATGACATCATATTTAAAATGATACATTTATTATTTATCTAACAACGAGGCCAAATTAATATTGATTGATTACCATGGCAACCAGTAAACAAACTGAGACGATATCGTACCGATGAAGATATATCGTGTCGGTAAGTGTGAAATCAACCATTGCCTGACGACACTCACTTGGAAACAAGCTTCTGTATTTTTCAGTGTTATCTAAGTTTCGCATTATGTCAATGTATGGTCTCCTTTTGTTATTATTGTATTACATACTAGAGGGTTACACCCTCTGCTCGCTTCGAAGCAAATGCAAACAGGTTATTTTATATAAATAGGCCTACTATTAAATACGTATAAATTAAGGGTTTATTCTCTAGGTTTAATGAAAGTATAACAATCAACATTTTGTACAGGGGTAGTTACTACATGTTCACCTCTTAGCAGCTCTCGACATAATTTAATCCATTATACTTTTTTATGTATGTTGTAAGAAACAAATTTACACATTTTCAGCTCAATAACTTTAAGGAAAACATAACAATTAATTTATATTGTTTTAGGGTTTGTTATAACATTTTCACCCCTTACCAGCACGCGACAAAATACAAATCTAGTTTACTTTTTCTATGTATCTTGTAAGAATTAAATGTACAAAATATCAGGTTCAACCCTTAAATCAAAATGAATTCTAGCCTATGTTACTCAGGGATAGTGAAGCTTTTTATTAGTAAAACTATTTTTTAATCGGATCAGTAGTTCCAGATATTACCCACCACAAACAAATTTTACCTCTTTATAATATTAAAAGATGAGCAGTCTACTTATTGTACAATTTGGAAGGGAAAATTATAATTACGGAGATGTAAACGTACCCTTACGTTAATAATATAAGGAAAGAAATTTGGAAACATATTGTTTAAAAAGTGCTAAACAATTTTTTTATTCACCATCCCACTTTTTAAATTTACTTAAATATCATACTTTAAGTTTAACTTACGAACAAACAAATTTACAAAAATTTAATTACTTATTTGAATTAATGTCTCATCATGGATGAACATTTCTCTTGATTTTCAGTTACGAGCAAAGTTTTACATGCACAACATCAGATTGGCAAAGTTTGGAAACGTGCAAAAATTGTAGTAGGCCTACCAGCTAGAAAACATGCTAATGTGACCAAAACACACGCGAAAACACGCCTACAACAAGAGCGTGAATTCCATAGTCTATATCACGTTCAAATGTGGCGGTAGACAGAGAATCGGGAGCTAGTGAAAAAATGGTTTCTGGGAAGGTAAACTAAATTTTAAAGGCAGTCATGGCTCCTGAAAGTGGAATATAAGCAACATTACTATTCAGTTTTTAAGATTTGGATTTCATACATTTACATTATTTTCACTAATGTGAATCTATGATTTTCGTGTGTATTTTATTTTCTTCAAAATTTAATTTATTTCAAATCCAAAAGCTTTATTTAATATATCTTCTCTCCAAAACCTCGTTCTTTATCACAATGAACTCAGCAGTCTATTTTAACTGACATATATGAAATCTTCATTTTAAAACCCTGCCTTACGTACATGTTTTCTGAACAGGCCTTTTCCAACGTCGAAAATTGAACCCTTCAACTGTTATTTCTTTTGCAGGTACGATTTTATGAATGTTTCGTTCGTACCGCTTATATCAGATTTTATCCGGCATAGTTTTGGTGTACTACCAATGAATACAGAAAACTATAGTATTCTGTATTAATTGGTACTACTACTACTCTTGCCTCATTGAAAGTCAACTATCCTAGTAATTACTGTGAATCCCAAATACCTGCTACGCTATAGAAAGAGGTAGGCCTATGAAAAATAGTATTCTGTATTCATTGCTATTAGCTTCTTTCTTGGAAATTGTCAACGGTGATATGATCCCACAGCATCCATCCCAGTGTTACCTCGTTAAGAGTAGAAACATTTATCAACCTACTGTATTTACCACTGGTATATGAAAATTTGGTTTTATTGTACTTGCTAAATCAAACTCCATTTGACATTTAATACAAAAAAAAATAATCTAAAAGGTTGTGAAATGAATAGACTGAACTACAAAGAACTCTAAAACAAATTGGGTTCTACTTTGAATTTGATAGTCATGCGTTGGTGTTAATAAGTAGAAATAAATGCAGTCTTTACGAACCAAGATGAAATCGTTACGTAACGTGTCGCGTTCGTTAATTGGATCACTTTCAAGTCAGCAATAAATTGGAAACTTGAGCTGTAAAGTTTTATTACGTATTTTGTGTTTCGGTCGTAAATAATGTAATTAACTTTGTCTGTAAGACGTGATACGGTTTGTAAATTGCTTTTATTGCTTTTTTTAGCAATCCACTATTAATAGAGATTTATAATTAACAAATCATAACTGTTACCTACATAATACAGTATGTGTACAATGTGGTTGAAGAATACTATAGTCTAGTAGCAAGAAATCTGTTTGCTTTACACTCCATCTCCCACACTTGATTGTTTTGCACAGGACGTTTGGAGGACGTTTTTATACATTAAATGTGAAAGTTTTAACTTAAGAAAATACATTTTTTAAGCCCCATATAACCTTGTACATACTTTAAATTACATAATACACGATACATTTTTAAAATATCAAAAATTAAAAGTCATTCTAGAAATTTGCAATTTGTCACGAAGGTTCTTTTTAAAATAAAAATGTAGTACAAAATCAATCAAGCCCTTCCACAACCAGGAAAGGTTACGGACGGGTTTTTCTTCCCTTTTAACCCTAATAACTACCCCCCCCCCCTTCCCTTCTCCCAAAGGTGACGAAAGAGGTGCTCGAAGTCTCAAAATAAAGGTCATGCCAAAAACTATAATTTCAGAAAATTTTATAAAAATTACATGTACGAGTTTTGTCATTCCAGTTATTGTTCTGTTTAAAACCTCTATTTTTCCATAAAACTTCCCTAACCCCTCATGAGCGTGAGTTTTTTACTTCATTCTTATGCTAAACATTATCCTTTTCCTTTTTATGTTTTTTATTTTTTCCGTTTCTTGTATTCTACAACATATAGGGTCCTAAAAGAAATATTTTCTTAAAGTACGACTTTCCCATTTAATGTATGTTCAAAAGTCCATCGTTTTCCTACTATATAGCAAAAAACCCGTTTTGGCACCCTTTCAACCTCCCCCCTCCCTCCAAAGCACTTCCAGAGGGTGGAAATTGGTAGAATATTTTACAATGTTTGTGATCAAAAGAACCTCTGGACAAAAGATCAAGAGTGTTGGGTGTGTTAATTCCAATGAAAATCTAATATTACCTGTACTAAACGTATTTAGGGGAAACAACGAATTATCGTTTAACGTTTATAGAAAGCCCACACACGCTGACAGATATAATAATAAAGCCATTCACCCACACATAAAAGAGTCGTTTTTAATTCTATGGTTCTCAGAATAGTTAATTTGCCGTCATATAAGGACAACTACGAGAAAGAAGACAAATATATTTATGGTCTGAAATAAGGCATACTTGCTGACAAGTGCGAAAATTTCGCAAGTTAAGAGTACTTACCTGATTTAATACGCTGGTTTAATTCAGTTAGTTACGTTTATTTATTTACGTTGGTTTATAAACAACAATTTATAACACATTCTATGATTTAATTTGTTTGATTTGCGATATAGATTACACTTGCATATAGAATTGTAAACCATCAAACATCTGTCATGTTAGTTAGTTAGATTGTTAACAGATGGCGCCTTTCATTACGAACCATATGAACTTTCATATGAAAGTTTGTTTAATCAATTTTTGTAACGAAAACATTTAGTTTTAAACTGTTTGTCTATTTTTCGTCGATAGCGGGGAACATACGCTTCAAAATTATATTTGAATCATTAATTTTGATGAAGAATTAAGGTAGATATGGCATTGCCACAAAAAAACACCTTTAAGAAATAATATATAAGTATAATACCAATTTTTCTATTTTCAATGAATAATTCCAACTCTACTAGTGCTTGTCCTTTAAGTTCCAGGCTGACTGCATCGCCATTATTTTTGATTTTCTATTAAAGGCTTGTTATTTATTGATTTTTTTATACCACTTTCTAGTTTAGTAAGTCTGCCTAGTACCATTTCATTAAACTTTTCTTGTTCATCCTTTTTTGCAGTAATTTGTGTAGCAACTAATTTGTTGTCTCGTCAAGTTCAGTGTTTCTATTACTGGTAGTAACCATTCCTACACTTTTAACGTAAGAGACATGTTTTGTTTGCCTTAGTTCATTTTCGATTTCTGTTTGCACTATTGCAAATTCTTTCTGGGGTTGGCTTAGTTGAGTACAATCTATTGTTTTAGGTATTCTTTAACTGATAGCTTTTTCTTTCATTTTCTGTATTTGTTTTACTATTTTACATCCTTGGCAGCTTGCTCGATGAGCCTCACCTCAATCAATACGTCGTGGTGAAGAATCTTTATTTTTTAGACAGTCTTCTAAAAGATGTGGCCCAGCCTTGACTTTTATGAGTCTGTTGTGTTCTTCTTCATTCCTGAATCATTTAACATTATGTCCCTTTAGTATTTTCACTAAGTTCCAATAGCAACTTTCTCCAACAACATTAACTTTCAGGTCAACACTGCTAAGATTTATGACCCTGAAACCCTGCTGACAGTTCTTAATAAAAGACACCCAAACGCAATTTCGCCATAACCAAGGAACGACAAATTCCATCACATCTTACGGTTGGGTTGACTTCCGCCGCTAATCGCCAACCGATGCATCTTACGTTAATGCCAGATGAGCAGTATTTTCCGCAGCACATCTTCTCCGCCGTTAATTGGCGTTGAAGACTTCAGCGTCTGGCAAGGAGCCCTTGCAAGGGTGGTAATAGGCGTTTAAGAATTCACAGTAACCCTGGCAAGGTACTACTATCCGGAGCCAGATGGACCAAGGGTTTTCAAAGAGATCTCCTATCTCTCCTTCTTCCTATAGCAAGATGAGCTCCGGGCTTGGGACTGGCATAGCTGAGAATCTTTTAATGCAAAAGATTGAATTTTCTATATTATTTTTTTAATATTCACTACTCTAATTTGTTTATTAATGTAATAAATAATTAACGTTTTAAATACTCTTCAGTAACTTTTATCAATAATATAAATAATTTTCAATTCTCATGATTTACAATTTTTTTTAACAAATCGAAGTGAAATCAATTCATACTATGTTTTTAGAAATGTTCATCGTAACGGTATCTATGAAAATGCACGTTTGTACGTTCATAAATACATAGCCTGGAGCGAAATGAATCATTTACAAAATAAAAATTGAAGAGACCTTTTTAAAATGGGGTTTCAACAAATATTTGGTTAACTTCTTAACTCTTGTAAACATTGAATTGGAACATTTTTAGTCGATTCATAGACCATGAAAACTTGATACGTTATGTGTCTAAGGCGGGTTACACACTGTTGTCTCATGCATCGTGTCTAAGACATTTGTCGTGCCTGAGGCATTTCTCACTTAGCACCAACCTGTGTTATCGAAGGAGGACTTACACACTGCGTGAGACAATTGTCTGAAGCAACATCTCTTGTGAGACCGGTTGATCGGTATTTGGTAAGACATCGGTATTGGTATCGCAGGTCTAGTCAACCGTCGGCAACGTATGTGAGTCAGTGTTGATTTGCTGCGTTAAGTGTTTATGTTATGTGCATTTTGTTTAACATTGATGTCAAAATGCCGTTATCAAACAATGAACAAGTCAACATTGAGTTTGTCATTGCTGTGGAAGAACTCCCAACAGTTTATAACCACAACCTTAAGGAATACAGGAACAGGCGTAGAGGCTTTTAGGAGAAAAATTCCAAGTTACAGGTAAATGATGACAACTGCAATTAATAACATTATTTCGTCCTCCTCTGATGGCATAATGCGTTTAATTTAACACAGCACCCACGGCTGTGCAATAGACATGAGACACACATGGAACATACATGTCGCATTCGAATTAATATCATCAGACGATACAAATGTCTTAGACACGATGGATGAGACACCAGAGTGTAACTCGTCTAACCGTAAATTTCGCAAAGGTTTTTTTAAATTCTTACGCTCATCTAAAGAGAGTGCTTAATTAATTGTACATTGAGTAGGCAATGGGTTGTTTTCAGCTAAGTGTGAATTTAATGGATACTCGTAATCGATAATTTATTACGACAATTTATTTTGTTATCGTTTCTTTAACCCTAGAACCGGCAGATCGCACGAAACGTGCGATCATGACAACACATTTGTAACGCGTGATTGTATTGAATATTTGACCCACTAAAAATCTTCCAATCTCAAAAAGACAAACACCATTGGAAAGGTAATGTTTCAAACTTTATTTTTTGTATTTACAATTTATTTCTAAAACGTATATTTACATACGTAATCATCGTTGCAGTTTATTAGTTTTCTACAAATCAATCGGCGCCCGGAAATTCATACAAAACATAACGAAATTACTCAACTTTCGTCAATCTCTAAAACCCGCCCAGTAGGTTGTCTAAGTTAAATCTATGTATCGATGGATTCATCACAATTTCCCCTATCCAAAACTTTCATCCAATCAAAAATCGGACGAATATTTCTGAAGTTGTAAGTGGTTTTGTAGACCCTTGCAATTGGTCAGTTTTCCAACCAATAAACAGCGTTATTTATTTCACGTGATATGTGTGTGACCTCAGTCGCTTTTTAGAGATATTTTGGTATCTTTGTAAACATAATGCTTCAAGCTAACTTCCCCTGTAAACCAAATATGCTATATTTGAACAGTTTATTGTGTAGGACCGTGGGAAAGTGACTGCTAATACGGTCTCACCTAACGTTCAAATCTGAAGCGTAACGGACTTTTACAACATAGCCAGACATAGGGGTTTGCGCGCGCATCTTGTACAGACAAGAGTTTTCTATATTTTTCTAACTTTTGTAATTCAAATAATTCTAAGTCAAACACTTCTATGAAAAGATAATTTACAAGTATACAGTTCAGTTCTTTGATTTATTCTCTACACTTTGTTATAATAATATTTTATTTTTGGGCACAGCATATATTAGTAAATTACGTTTCTAACTTTTGATAGCAGACTTGTAGTAAGAACATAAAATCTCGTGTTTTCAAAATAAGAAATTTGAAAATGTTAAATGTTTTTATGCAGTTCTATTTAGAACTAAATTACGAAACTTTTTTACATTTATGGAAAAAATTACAAAAAATTTTTACTACTTTTTATGTAGACTTAAAGTTGAACTTTTATTTTTCGTAACTGAACATTTTTTGTTTCTTGAGCTAATAACTTTCTAAATTTTACATCTATAATTTTTTTACTGGCATATACAATTTCTTTGAACCTTTCTCTACAAAAAAGCTATGGAACACTTTTGGATTGGGGTTAATTTACTACTTTTGGCGAATTTTTGAATAAATGCTTGCACACGCCAAAAAATCCATTTTCGTTAAAGCTGCCGGTTCTAAGGTTAAAAAAATTTAAGCAGTTCTTTAGAAAATAAGTAATTATACAAAATTCTTGAACACTTATAGTTATTACATTTTTTAAATATCTTTAATTTTGTTACATAGGCTAAATAACAAATATTATAACTGCATATTTTTAGTTTTCTAGTTAGACTGAACTCTGAATAATTTTTGACGTTAATAATATTGTGACACAATTTCAATTTAAAAAAATCTGAAATAGCTACAAAATCTAACACGCAAAATAATCCTGTGAAGAATGTTTTATTTTTTACTTCAAAATAATTATAGTTTGTCATTTTTATAATTATATAAATTAGCTTAGTTTGAAACAGACTTGGATGAAAAGGGTCTTAATTTTGTATATTTTCTTTCTTCAAACAAAGGTAGGAACTGTATAAGAAAGAAATCAACCAATGCAATTCTTTTCTCCTTTACAATTGCTATCCAATAGAGAGAGAAACCCCTTTGTGAACGTAGCAAATCGAAAGATTTCAAGAGCCAATTTGTATCTACAGAAAGCACGCTTGCAAATTGGAGACAAAAAATTACTTATATTTTCTCTTTGTTGAAGGGAAAACATTGTGGATATGAAATTAGAATAGAATATTTTAATCAGTTTTTCATATAAATGTATTATTGTCCTATACTGTTTTGAGAGGTGAAGTTATTTTCTGTATTGGTACGAAACCCTTCGTCATGTATACCCTCAATGCGTCACAAATTTAAAGTTACACCATTTTTTAACCACATTTTATGTTTCATTTTCAGGAGCATCTTTAGTATTCCTAAATGCAGTACAACAGTGACAAACTATTTAAGATACCTCTCCATGTTTAAATGTGAAAACAAACATAATTTGTCTACATTCGCTGAGAAAGTAGCTTCTTTGCACTCATAATATTACGCTAAATATGTATTACATGACTTGTGCTTGCACTCTGTTTTATTCTGCATCCTCATACAAGTTGTACCGTTGTCCACAAATAGAACACCTGTTATGAAGTTTGATGTTTATTGTACCTTTCTAACCTCAAAAGTAAAAAAAAAAAACTATTATCAGTGATTGTTATTTTATAAACACACCACTTGAAATAATAGAAATTACTCATAATAATTGTACACTGAACTAACTAAAACCGATTAATCAAAGCTAAAATATTACACCTTTATATCAATGTTAACAAAGTTTAAAACAGTTAACATTTTCTGTAAGCTTTTTTCTGGTTATTTCAGAAATAGAGCAACTAATCATTTTCGTTGCAGAGTAAAGTACGCCACATCGAATAGACTGCATTCATGTCAGTAAAAGGTTATTTAAGAGAGAGAAAAAACAATTAATTTCCTTATAGAAATACAATAAAAAAATGCTGTATCTCGGAAACTATTTGAGGTACAACAATGAATCAAATATGAGAATATTCCATTTCCAGCTCCACGACGATTAGGCCTCACACCATTGAAAAGTGACCGCAAAAGAGGATAAAGCAAAAACCCGACTTTCTTGATTTTCATGTTAAATTTTCAGTTAAATTTTCTGTTTCTCGGAATTTATTCAAGGTAGCAACAATTCAATTTTTAGAATTATCAGTTTCTAACACCACATCGAATTAACATTACAAAACTTCATCCAGAAGAAAGAATACCGCAATAAATCCATTACTTACAAGAAACCACTGATAAATTTCAAATTGCTGTAGCTCTGAAATTATTTGAGATACGACAATGATTCAAATATGTGAAAATGCCGTTCCCAGCGCCACGCTGAATGGACCCTATATGATTACAACAAGTTTCCCTCAGATCTCTTATAACAGGTTATACCACAGAAACTCCAATTTTTTGTTTGAATTACATTAGTAGCAATGGCAACGAATAAATATACAGCTGTCTGGGTCCATCAGTTTCAAAATGACATCATAGTCAGATACCTTTAAAAAAATAAATTATTGTAACCCCTCCTGTGTTAATCTATAACCTGAAACCAACTAAATTTAATTTTATTACCAAAATAATATCATCTCTGTAGCATATACAAAAATGTCTGTCATTCAAGCAAATACTATGGTCTGTGGCCTTGCTTCAGGCTCCAGGTCACCGCTACACCCCTGCCCTTCCAAACACCAACCCAAGTGCCTCTTTCCTAGTCAATCGTCATTTCCGTAAAAATATCAGAGTTTGCCATAATCTGTTTGCGTTTACTTCGCCACGGAGGTTGGTGAGCAAAGCATCAAGGGGTGGATCCCTTAGTCATAATTAAACTAACTTAATATCTATTCTATATAAATAAAATTAAAGTGTCTGTTAGCATGCGAGAGGTACCGGGATCGATGCCCGGCGCCTTCAGAATTGTTTTCCCCATTTTTATGAAGTTGTCAACAAAAAATGTTATTGATCTACGATTTTTTTACAAGATATGCTATTATAGTTTTAATTTATTATTATATTCGTATAACCTCACACCTTGACTAATCCTTAATCAGCTTTCAAATCATAATAAATGTTGTAATCACATTATGCCAGTGCTTTATATACGAATAAATTAATTACACAGACATATAAAGTTTAATTTTTTTTAAATTTTAATAACATTGTAATGTTTATTACATATTTCAATGCGTTGTTATTAGTATTTTCTCCGCGTTTTTAACTGATTTTTTCTGAAAAAAAAATCTAAGTTATAATTAATTGGTAAATGAATTTAAATTATCGAATTAAATGTATTTAGCTCTATGTAGCAAATGTATTGTGTAAGATATTTTATAAGAAAATATAATATCATGAAAATGATTTACAATGTAATATAATATGTACTGTAGTACATAATATTTCAATGCATCTATACATATAAATAAAATTGAAGTGTCTGTCTGTGATTTCAAAATTAATACTTTCTTCTAAACTCATGGGCTATGGTTATTCACAATTTACCAAAACCTAAAATGCGTTAAAAATTTTTGTTTCCTTCTGTCTGTTTGTCTGTCCTAGCTAATCTCCAGAATGGCTGAACAAATTTTGACGAAACTTTCATTTGCATGTTGAAAGTCTACGAGATTAATCTAGGCAACTTTTTATCCCGGAAATATTTAGGGTTGTTATTTAAAAATTGAAAAAATGTAAAAATTAGAGGTCTCGTGATCGGACGTGACACGCGACCATTATAAATAAAACAACAGATTTGGATCTAAAGCGAAAATGACGATCACTTTGACAAGATCGTCCTGATTTGTAATTTGTATGTTCGTTCGGGAGTAATAAGTAACAAATTTGTGGAAAACGGGATTTTTAGCGTTTATCGGTGCATAGCTAATAACTTACGTAGGATAAAAGAGATACATAGATCGATTTGGGCAAAACTCAATGTGCGTTTTTAGGACATGGAACTCGGATCTAAAATAGGTGTTTCTAATTGCTTGTAGGCCTAATGGTAAGGCACAATATTTAGCCGATAGTCCTTGTATTTATTTAATCAGGTACCCCTAGTTACTAAATATAAGTATACCAGTACATGATCTTTTTTATCTAAAAAAGAACTGCTAATTAAACTAAACGAATTAACAACTAAATATGTACGCCGATTACACATAATGTGGTAAAATTACTTAAAACAATAAGATGGTTAAGGTAAAATGGTTAACTAAGGCGTAAATAAATAACAAAACACCAACATGTTGAATACTTTTTCCAAGTGTGTCTTAAAAATATGGAACGAAATTATACGCCGTTTTTATTGTGAGTGTAGTTTATTATAAAATATACAGCTTATATTACCGTAATATAGGCCTAAGCTATATAATTATTCCTATCAAAATTATACGAACAGAGAGGTAATAGGGGTTGTCGAACAACGATATCCCCTCGTATTCTTTAAATTAAACTGTAAATTATAATACAATGTGCACAATCAATTTGGGGATTAGATTTTGAACAACTTCCTTACTTCAACGATACCCTACATGACAGGACCATACTTTATTATTTATTTATTATTATTAGGGTACCAACTTTGCCTCCAATAAAATTAAAACCAAAAAACGTTGAACGAGTTCCGATTATAAAAATATACAATGCTTTAAAACTACTGTCGCATTGTGTCATAACACATTATGTTCTCAGAGATACGCGGCAGGATTGATAGGCGTTTGATCCTGTGTTGGTTCTGTTTTTATGTTACTACAAGATTCTACAATTTTTAAAACATTAATTATGATTTTATTTGTATTTGATCAAACCATTGTGGCGTTGTAATGAAGATAGATCTTTTTAAAATATTCTTTACAGGTTTAATATGAATTGTAGGCCTACGCTGTCAATAAGTTTTCCAAGTTTAGTCATAATTTAATTTCGAGTTGACGTTACCAAACTTAATACACGACTTTGGGGGACAGGGCTGTCAGTCGTGAAAAGTATTGGCTTTCTTTCCCATCGTGTCCTTACAATATTCCACAGCCTACGTTGACAGGTTTTGCTTATTTCTCTGAAACTGTGTTTTATTGAAAAAAATCATACATTTTTTAAGACAACCATACAAGCTACACAAATTGTATCATTATTGAGTTGAACTAATAAACCATCTGCTGAGTCCGTTTAAAAATATGTTACTCAATAACAAATCACATTTAAATAAAAATTACTAAAAAATTAGTACAGTACACAACCCGTTAAGGCAAATAATAATAATAAAAGAATCACACGAAGTTGGGTGCTTTGTTTAAACATAACAAAATTTAAATCGACAGTAATAATAGCTAAGCAGTCCAAACCAAAACTACGTTGTCTATGTGTTTCCTTATAACCGTTAATTAATTAAAGCAAAACAAAGGTTTGCAGGCGATATTTTGTTAGAAGATACTTACTGCTTTATAGTTTCTCAAACAAAATCTTCCTAAAATGATTGTGTGTTTGTTTTGGAGTAGTAAACTACGGAAGCTAGGATAGGTTTTCCTAATAGATATGTCACAGGAAAGGAGCAACTTTTTCGCCCAAAAAAGTATGTAGGCCTACCGTGTATTCCAATTTCCCTGTCTAAAACATACATGTTGGATTGTGTTAAACAAATTAATACAAATATTTTTAGACAATATAGTCAATAATATGTATGCATAATCTATTTTTGGTTTATATAATTTTTCTGCTTAACTGTGAATATTTTTGATATATTACTATCAGCTGATAATTACCGGTACCTAAAACCTAAATATAAACAAAATTACAAAACATTATCATCATTAAATCAAACCTTAAAACTACATTTTTTTTACCGGAAACACCATACACTTCAGTTTTCAAACTAATTAATAACTTTATATTGCCTGGATGTATATTTAAACATAAATCAAGAAAAACAATAACAAAAAATAATCAAACTGCTTGTACGACACAAAATATAATAAAGTAACATGTATTTATTATAAAAGACAGACTTCCAAGGTAACAACATGATTTCTATAACTATAACTAATCAGTAGGCTATGCGTAAAGCCTAAAAACAGTAAAATGTTTTTGTGATGATCTGATTATGCTAGATTAGTTTCACCTAAACGGTAATCAAAATATTAACAAGGACTGTTTAGACGATGAAAAAGTAAGGTAATTAATTTACATTAATTACATAACTTTATGATTTTTAAGTTCTTGCTCTTCGAAGATCGTTGCCTGTGCGTTGAGAAGCCTACAGCCGAAGCGACGTTTCGGGCACTTAACAGATGATCATTATTAAGACTTAACAAAATATCAAATGAAGTGAGAGCCTTGGTTATACAGTCCTAGAAGTGTACAGTTTTTGAACTTTTTCAGATGGCCTGTTGACTACCTGGGATTCAACTATTGTCCGCGAGAGGAAAGAAGTCCCCTGAGCTCATGCCTATTCAAAAAATTGCAGGCGCTTATCTGAGTCGGCGCTAAGCCTACGTTGCACACGGTATTCTGCGGTCACATTCACTGTGGCAAAACATGTAAAATAGCCAATTGAGGTTTTACTTTATTGTAGCTATTTAATTGTGTTAATAGTGTTGAGAAAACCATTAAGGTTTGATAAGCCTTCCAGTTTTAAAAACTAACTTTATTACAGTATAGGATTACTATAAAAAAGTTTGTTATTAAGAAAGAAAGTTGTTACTGTAAAATTGTGTACAGTTAGGCAGTAAAAAAACCGTTAGGTATTGTATTTACAAGTAAGATTATATTTACACTTATGTACATAGTGTGTTCAAGTTCTTAAATTACTATACAATATTAAATTGTAAACCATTTTAAATTTATATATACAAAACTAGCAAAAGCTTGTTGATAGGCCTACTAAAAAAACTGATATACAGTAAATCCCTCGACATTCGCGGTTTTGATTATTAGCGGTCGCTAAAAAAAGAAAAACTACTGTATTAAATAGAAATAAAGTACATGTAAAATTTGTAAATTATTGCAGTGTTTGTACTGTAATCATTATTGTACGAATAATTAATTAATTAATTAAATTAAATTAATTAATAATTAATTAATTTAATAACATTGTATAAAACCCACGTCGTCAAAACACTCACAAATACAACAAAGCATACAAGATGGGATTTAAAAAATCTTTACTAGCAAAATGCAATTGAAATTTTCAGAATAATTAGATATAAATAAATATATAATATTATACAAATAATTATAATCAAATTTAAACCTAGAGTAATAAAATTATTGATGACAAAAATAAAAAATAAAACAAGTTAAACTTGTAGACTAAGTTAAATTGCACAGTGTTAATTTAAATTTAAATAGTTCAATTGTTTAAATTCAACTATTAAATTAACTATTCCCTAAGTCCCAGGGAAGGAAAATTTATATAAAGCAGTTTTTTTAATATTTTATGTCAATAGTAATTATTATGTCATGTGCATATCTGCATATAAGCTACTCATTATGTGTAAGTATTTATAACTTTTATGTGTTTTATTTTATAAGTATTACACATATTTTATTAAACTGCAGTATGTCATTCAAGTTTTGGTGGTTTATTGTAATAAATACAATTATTTTCAATAATGTGACACATTTTGTTCAATTTCGTATTTATTTTTCAGAAATGTTTCAGAGACTCAAATTAAAAGTATGCTAACACTAGTAGGCCTATATCGTATATTATACAAATAATTATAATCAAATTTAAACCTAGAGTAATACAATTATTGATGACAAAAATAAAAAATAAAACATAGCTTTCCAAGGTCTAGCCCAAGTATTCTATAGCCCTGCACTTAACGGCTGTTCTACAGGGATTCCACATTAGCAGAAACAAAACTATGGGGCTCGAAAGGTTTGGACAACGCGGAGCGCCTGCAAATGCCGTGCGGTAATATACAAACACTGCTGCATACCGTCCTGGCTCAGAGCACTTCTTTCCTCTCGCGGACAATAATACCTCGGTTTCAATAGGTTTGTTCTGAAAGTTAGTTTTGGAATAACAGGTGTTACTTCATTCATAACCATGGTCTGTATTAGAGTGGTCGCTATGTTTCCTTATTTCTATAGACGCTAAAAATGTTTCTTTCGAAATAATTTGTTGAGCTAGCTATTTTATCAAATTCTATTGCTTGTGATGTGCTGGATTGATTGGCTATTGCTGAAATTTCTGTAAAGCTAGCGCAAAACTAGTCAACAGTGAGTTCAACTAAAGGATTAGAGAGAGCAGCACATTACGGGACTAATCCGAAACCCTTATGCTCTTTACACACTACACGATTTCGCCCGTACGATAAAAACTCGTACG
The DNA here is from genome assembly GCA_018207615.1 of Philaenus spumarius. Taxonomy (NCBI): domain Eukaryota; kingdom Metazoa; phylum Arthropoda; class Insecta; order Hemiptera; family Aphrophoridae; genus Philaenus; species Philaenus spumarius. Next base: position 27,302 of record JAGFPH010005039.1, on the reverse strand, counting down.
GTTTTTAATCGTGGACTGTTGCTTTTCACACTGTACGATTTTAACCGTTAAAAAATATTATTTGCTCTTTGCAGACTTTGTTTAAAGCATGTTGAAGATCTGTTGAAAGTATGGCATCTGATATATATTAGCGTCTCTTGACGATATTTTTTGCTCTGTTTGCAGAACTGTTTACCCAATTAATTATTTGTTTTATTTGTAATTATTATAAACTTTGGTGTGTGATTGCATAGCTTAGAATTTGTTTCAATAAATTAAAGTATAATATGATGTAGTGCTATTATATATTTACCCAGTTTCTAATACATATATATTATTAGAAACTATATTTTCCCCTTTTTAGTCAATATCTCTGTTATCCTTTGAGCTACATACAAAATAAATAAAAAAAAACATTGTGTTTGTCACTAAAAAAGTAAATTTTTTTTTGTCTTTTGTATTTTATTTTTCTTGTTAAGTTAGCGGGTTTTAAGATATTTGACATTAAAATTATAAACGGCCGCCATTTTGAAAATATTTAAAATAATGTTCTAATTTTTCGTACAGTAATAAAAGGTTACGCAAAAAATAGGTACCGTATACAAAGTTTGAGCTCAATATCTTTTGTACTTCCAAAAATATTAAGTATTTTGTAAAAAAACACATACAGACAGACAGGCGAAAAAATAAGCACTGTAGACCCATTTTTATGTTGTGAAATATGTTTGTCTGGATCCCAGGAACATATGCTCAAAAGGGGTCCAGAGAGTTCGGGGACACCCTGTATGTTTCTTATCAAAAATGAAAAAAAATTAAATAAATATCATAAAATTATTACGAAACATGATAAAAAATACAAAATGATTTTGGCAGAGCCTCCTTTGCTTTGGATCAAGTTACAAAATGACCGTGTGTGAAGCGGTGTTAATTAAAATTGAATTGTTTTTGAAAATCAGTTATAGCATAAAAGAAAACTTTTTTAAATTTCAGAATTTATGTTTTGACATTAACTTTTATAAAATAGTTTGAAATAAAAGAGAAATATTTAAAACTAAGTCATAATGTGTATGGTTAAAATATTATAGGCTATTTCATAAAAAAAAACTTACCAAATGCATATTTCTCTGTATCACTGATGCTCTCGAAATCTGGTTTCAGGGCTAAATATACTTCTTCCCAGGCTTTTCTTGTCGCGATTCTATCCTTATAAATTTTAAAAGTTTTGTCCCATAACAACGGGTTTGCTTCAATTAGCGAAATTAAAACTTCAGCGTAAATTCCTTTAATTTATTTGCAGAAATCCACCAAAACACACGAACTGAAACAAAACGTAGAACCAAGAAACGCTCACTAAGACAGCTCCCGTACGAGTAAACTCGTCTAGGTGAAAGCGTTAATTTGGTCAAGTACTGTAGGCCACTGAGCAGAGAGACGATACGATAACCGTGTGGCTCCAGTGGCACTGGACGGCTGCAACACGACTAAAAATCGTGCCCGTGTTGAAATCGTACAATGTGAAAGGTCTCAAGCTATTCATCAGTCGACTGAAAAAAAATTTTCGTACGAGTTTTTATCGTAAGGGCGAAATCGTGTAATGTGCTCAGAGCGTAACCCTTAATTCCATCACGTATCAAAAAATATCACGAAGCAATCAGCACTTCCTGGTAAGTAAAATAACAACTACTTTCAGAAAAGTATACTTTTAAAGCAGCAGCCAAAACCAACACAATTTATATAGTTACGGAATGTCCTACGAAGAGGTTTAAAGTTTGATTTTGTTCAGCTTGCCCATTAATGCATCGATCTTTTTGAAACTTTACACACCCCACAATAGAGGCTTTAAAAATGTTCTGTAAAAAATGTTTAGCAGTACAACACTTGCAGAAACAAAATGGTGGAGTATTGAATTTTTTTTTAATTTTCTCCCTTTGTAAATAGGTACTTATTTAATTTATACCTTACTGATTTTGTAACAAAAATTTAATTATTAAATTCAATTATTGCAGACTTTGAAAAATATTTTGATTTTCACATTCTAATAATCTAAGGCATTTCGATTAGAAAACTAGGATATAAACTAGTGAAAAACTTAAAACCAAAGTCTAAAATTACTGTACTCAAACTGCAATCCATCCACAGCAACCCACTAGTAACAGCGCTCAACAAATGATTCAATAAGAAATCATGAAGTTCCTCTTCAATTGTGTGTTTTAAATCCTCATCAGTGTTGAAGCTGTGAGAGTAAACATGTTCCTTTAGGTCACCCCATAAAAAGAAGTTGCACGCAGTTAAATCTGGGGATCGGGGTGGTGAATCCAAAAAATTCCTTCCACAACCAATCCAATTGGTTGAAGCAATATTGCTTTATCAAACAGCTGTTCAACAATGAGCGATGGAACTGTAAAGCAGTAAAAAGAAAGTTATTTTTGGAGGGAGAAAATTAATAAATTTTTCATTATTCCACCATTTTGTTTCTGCAAGTGTTGTACTGCTAAAATGTTCACAGAACATTTTTAAAGCCTCTATTGTAGGGTGTGTAAAGTTTCAAAATTATCGTTACTTTAAAGGGCAAGCTATACAAAATCAAACATTTAAACCTCTTCGTGGGACACCCTGTATAACAATATTGTAGAAAAAATTTGCAAAACTAATTATCGATTTCCCTCAGTATAACAAACATTATTTGAATAAATATGTACCACCACTGTTAAATATCTAAATAAAATAACAAATTTGCAATATGTTAACCTACAATTTCAATCCAGATAATATTATGTGTTGATGAAAACAGTACATTTGTGTCGCTGCTGAAGGTGGTGTGTAAATTTAAAACTATTTATCATTGTTCACTGTGACCAGGAAAGTGCTTCTGTCTACATTTTAAAGTATGAAGTACTATCCCCTAAAGAACACTTGGTGTAAAAAAAATAAGAACACCAAGAAAGCTCTCTAAAAAAATAAACGGTAGGCCCTACCAAAAACTGGCACATACTTTCTCACAAACATATTTAAATTATTAAACATATTCACTGCAACTTCACAATTGTATTAAAATAGGAGAGGGGATACATTAAAGTAGGAGAGTAACTAATAAATATTATTATTATTAGCTAAACGAAAATTTTTAGAAAGACGTGGTGGTTTTTTTGCGTATGGTAGGGTAGGCCTACATTAAGGGCTACAAATAAGCAAAATTATATCAAAATCGTTACAGCCATTTTTATAAAAAAATAATAACTGATTTTTGGGGGTTTTTTATTCAAAAAGGGGGTCGTTTTCAAAACCTTTTTTCGTGCATCCATACAGGCCTAATTGACAGGTTTGGTGCAATTTTTTTTCGAAATCAATTGAATAGTTTTCTCTCTAACTTTGTAAACATAGACATTTTGTAAAAACCACTTTTTTGAACTCAGGGGGTCCCAAAACTGATATTTTTACAAAAATCTCAACATTGATTTTTTTGCAATCACTATAATTTCTCTATACTATTGTATAGTGAGATAGAAAAAGTAATTGATATCATAAATTGGTGCCAATCTTAAATATATATAGCCTACATATGAGTAATTATACAATGATAAACTAATATTCTTCTTTGAAACAATATAGATTAGCAGATTAAAATTAAAGCGAAGGCAATTTCTTCGCTGCAATCCCTAACACATTCACTCATGAAATGAAAATCTAAATTTAATAAAATATAAATTAAACTTTTAAGAGAAAAATATAGTAGCCTATTCATTCAATGTGGTGCCTTTCTCATGTTCTCTCATTACATTAAAATTGTTTTATTGCTATCTTTTTCTCATTTCACCTCGAAAATGACACTCTTTGGTGCAAAGTACTGATGATGTTATCTAGGTAATTCAAGTTTTCAAGGTACTCTATGCCACTGGGTGTAATTTTGTAGATGAAATGAGAAGAGGAAGTATTTTATATGAAGTAGGAAAACTTTTAGATACGTTACAATACCTTTCATTGGTAATAAAGCTAAAGACTTACCTTAATTCTAAATTTAGATTAAACGCTCAAAACGACATCCATTTACTTCTTTGCAAAAAAAAGCCTTGACTCAAAGAAACGCCTTACATTACATACATCTAGATATGCAGCATTGAATAAGCACACCGTTTCGTGTAGATTCCTCCTTGCTTCCACCTGTATCTAGAAACTGCAAGTCTATTCGTTCCTTTGGGGTAAGGGGAGAAATGGTCGGTTACACCAAAATTCATCTCCCTCTGTCATATTAAGAAACCTGGAAGCTCATTTATTTATTTATACTTATTCAAAAGTTAAGGGGGGGGGGGCTTTATGGACACCCGGTATATTGTTTGAATGAGCCTTTTGAAAGACCTGCAAGATATAAAAGTCCAAAAATTGCATGCATTTTGTCTCTGGCTGTCTCTTTAATAATTCTCTTTACTAATCCTAAACCATACCTTTATAACCTCAACTATTTTTTCTCCAAACTCGTTTGCAGAATACAGTTTCCACGACTCAAATGGAGAATTTACAACAAGCAATTCCTGGACAAGGTAAACTGACCCCTCGATCTTTCAGCTCTAATGATGTTCGTTCCGTTGACGAACCCTATCTCTCAATAGTGGGATGTCTAAATGAGCATTCCATTTTTACCTAGATTGTAGAGTTTTTGTTGAGCAGGTTGCAAATTCACAGCACTATTATCTACTACCACTGTTGAACTCTTCACGTTCTGTGAAATACTCAGTTGACATTTCCGAGTCAAAGTCGCTCATTTAAATTAGATCTTCATGATCTAAATCCAACAGGTCAATATTTAAATATTGGTTTTCATCCTGATTTGTCACCGAAAAAATTGCCTTCGCAAAAGGTCTTTGTCAAGAGTCACTAATCTTTTCGCTTCCCTCTTTTCATTTTCAGCCTGTTAGGTAAACTAAGCAGTCTACGACTTTCTTCAGAGGACATGTTAGTTCAAATACACAATAAACAAAACTAATAAAACACATTACAGCAAATTAAAGAAAGACATACTGGTTTTAAAACAAGAAATACAGTTAATTGGCTGAAAAAACACCGCACTGTAAATCACACAATAGGTCGCATGGCGAAATAAGGACCGCTCTCAACAAACTGACTTGCGTGCTTACTGTATGTTCAAATCCAACCCTTGGTGGGGAATACCTTGACCATCATTGTTCTCACTCACTCCACTGCTTGATAACATAAACAAAATGGAATCCTGCAGAACTTTTAACTCGATTCGACCTCTCGTTCTTGTAAGATAGCGCCATCTGCAATAATAGTTTCAAAAAATACTCACCAGTATTAATTTGATGTTTTAAATAACACATCAACTATGTTTTGTCCACTAAATAAAATTAATAAAAACATTTTTATTTACTTTAAAAAGTAACCTATTTTTAAGTCGGGAGAGAGTAATTAGTCCAATTCGGTTTATTTATAGATTGATCGATAGAGTGAGACTATTTAGCAATAAGAATTCTTTTTATTTTTAAAATTATAATAGGTTAGGCCCACCCAAAAATAGTGTAGGGCCATTTACAAGTTTGAAATATTTAAGAAGGGAAATAGTTTTCTAAAGCATTAAAAGATCTTGAATGTTTTCTAGGTATATACCTAAGTCGAACATATTAGGGTCCACAAATAAAATAAAATACTGCATAATAATCTGTGCACACAAATTTTAAAACAGTAATATTAAACTTATTAATCTTGCCACAATTTTAGGGCATTTAAATAAACCAATCTAGACTTATTTTATGCATAAAAGATATTAAGGTAGGTATGTATATATTTTCTTATAGACAAAGGGAACCTTGTAAGGAGAATATCAATATGTTTTATTTAGATGCTTGTGTAATATATTAGATCAACAAAAATTAACTTTTTTACAATTTACTACTTATGGTCAAACTTTTAATTAATATACAAGGTTACCCCTCATTATTTTGTTGACAATAACACTGCAGCATTCATATGATTAACAAAAACATAGGCGTCAAATTGCTGATTTTAAATATGGTTGATCAAACTCGGCCGTCTAATGGATCAATCATTTGGAGGATTCAGAAATTCCCAAATGCTCCTTGGCTATGACCATTGTCTGTCCAGAATTTCATTTCCTTTTTCTTTGTCAGTTGATTTTTTCTGACTGGTGAACAATTTGCTTATTTACACACAGAGTAAAAGTTTCATAACTTTTCTTTTTCTTCATAGTTTACAACTATAAAATTTAATAATTTTTGATAGTGTAACAAGCAATAGTGAAACCTTACGAAAATAGAACAAGAGTTTTTTCCTCCTTTTTCAATCAAATAGTCAAATATTTAGGTGTTAAGATATATAATATATTATATGTTATTTTTAATTTCTTCTATTGTACTTTCTCAATTTTTGTATTTTTATGATAACAAATTGTAGCAGTTTGCTACATTTGTTTGGTGCATGCTCTCATATAGTTCAAAATTATTAGTAGAAATACAAGATTTTCCAAAAATATTTTTAGCGAACCTTAATAATAGTTTAAAATTTTAAAACTATACTTTCTAAAGAAGAATGTTACATGCTACACAACACAAAAGGTAAAAATGAATCGATACTTTTTCAAGGCTTGCTACTAATTTTAAAATTCACTAGTCTCCATTAATACATTTTTATAAGTTTGTATTTTTTTCTCGTAACTAAAAATTTAATACATTTAAATAGACTGCTGACAACAATCTAATATAATCTATTGATATATACTTTAAGAAATAAAAGTTACAGACATACAAATATTTTTACATAAAAATCAATAACAAGAATCACACACTTTGAGGTATTTAAAAACCTGTCCACTTTCTTCGCACGACAAATCAAGTTCAGTTTCTCTTGAATTCGTTTCATCCATATAAATGTCTTGGAACATTAAATACTGTTTTAAAATCTTTGGTAAATTAAGGTTAGGTACAACATCGGACACTTTATCTTTTAAATTATCGCGTATACACATTCGGCAGAGTTCGGCTAGACAAGGAGGATTGTACTTTCTATATGTTAACCATCCTGTAATAGTTTCCAGGTTTAATTTGCTGAAGTCATCAGGTCT
>JAGFPH010005039.1:0-20133 GCA_018207615.1 Philaenus spumarius | reverse complement strand
CATCCTGTAATAGTTTCCAGGTTTAATTTGCTGAAGTCATCAGGTCTGCTTATCTCTGGAGTCCTATTGGCTAAATTAAAACTGAAACAGATAAAGATCAATTGTCAAATTTAGTTTAAGTAAGGTTATTTAAAACAGACACATTATAATACAAGTATATATTTTAATACTATACCTTTTCCTTGTTTTCTTAAATAAATTATTAAATTTTCTACCAGTAACATTTTGTTATTTTTTACTGGTGAATTTATAACTTTATAACATAATATACAACACAAAATATTTAGTAACAAAACAAAAACATAGTAACATTTAAATTCAATAATTAAATAACATCTTATAATCTATATACAATATTTCATAATTACCTTACATATTAGGAACAATCCGGAATACTTGTTTATTTACTTTATTCAAATCTCCTACGGTAATCTCCCCTTACTGACTCTATGCCCTCTTTTAAAATTTCAAAACTTTCTACTCCTCTAGTCTCTCCTTCTCATAATATCTTTTCAAACTTGTAATATGAAACATTCCTTTTATTCTTGTAGGCCTGTCGATATGGGTCAGTATGTATGTTGTTTTACCCATCTTCTTTGAAATTACGTATGGCCCTGTATAGATCATAAACAACTTTGCCATCTCTCCTTTAATTTGGTGTGAATATCCACTCTCTTTTAACAGAACCTTATCTCCTATTTCGAACTCCACTAATTTATGTCTGTCATTATGTCTCTTGTTTCTGATTACTCCTTTCTTTCTAATTCTTTGTGCTGCCAATTCAATTTTTATCTCCAAATTTTCTTCACTATTTTCAAAATGTTCTAAATTTAAAATGTCATGCCAAAATCTGGGTGTCTTCCTATTTAATTGTAGTTCATTCGGGGTATACCCTGTGGTTTCATGAGGTATTTCATTTAAATATTCTACTATTAGGGGTATGAACTTACTCCAAGTCCTGTGGTTCTTATGGCAGTACGTCCTAAGACATCGTCCAATTTCCTTATGTACACATTCCACCATGTTGCTATTAGGTCTTCTTATAGGTGAAAATATAGGTGTTATGTTTTTGCTATTCAAATTTCTCAGCCATCTCTGATTTGTGAATTGCGTCCCATGATCAGACTGTACTCTATTTACATTTCCATATTTAATTAGATATTCTTCTAAACTCTTTATTGCACCCATGGTTGTTGCTTTTCTTAGTGGATAAGCTTGTACGAACTTCGAAAAGGTGTCCATAATTACAAAAAGGTATTTATTTCCTCCTGTACCAGTTGGTAAGGGTCCATAAAAATCAACAGATATTTGATCGTTTGGTCTGTCTGTCCTCACACTTTTCATCTCTCCAAAATTTGTTTGGTTGGTAGTTTTACATTTCTGGCATAACTCACATACTCTAATTATGGATTTAATTTGTTTATTCATTTTTCTAAAAGTGAAACTTTCCCTTAAAATTTGTGTACATTTTGCTATGCCACAATGCATATAATATTCATGGCATGCTGTTATTAACTTGTTTACCAAATTGCGTGGTATTACAATCTTCCAATTTTGTTTTTCCTTCCTAAATAATATTCCTTCTTCTAATTTGTACAGATTTTCATAATTTTGAATGTTATCCATGATTACTTTGATCTCCTCGTTCTCCTGCTGTTGAATGTCTAAATGTTTTAAATTATGCATAAAATTTTGGTCTACAATTCTCTTCAAATAGGCTATTATAATTTTTGGATTTTCCTTTTCTAAATCTTTATTTCCTGCATCACATGGATTCCTGCTTAATGTGTCGCTCACAATATTATCAACTCCCCTACAATGCTCTATCTCAAAATCATACTCTTGAATCAAAAGTATCCACCGTGATAGTCTTGAATTTAGTAGTCTGCATTTTCTAATGAATGTTAATGCTTGATGGTCTGTAATTATCTTTATTCTATAGCCTAAAATCAATGGTCTTGCTTTTTGTAAACAAAATAGTATGGCTAACATCTCTTTCTCAGTAGTGAAATAGTTTATTTCAGCCCCTTTTAGTGTTCTACTCATGAACATGATAGCTGCTTTCTCTCCATTATCTTTGATCTGGTATAAATGACCACCTATAGCAAAATTACTGCTATCTGTCTGCAATATGAATGTTTTATCTGGGTCAGGATGGTTCAACATTACTGTATGTAAAAATGCTTCTTTCAATGTTCTAAAAGCTGTCTCCTCTATTTCTGTCCATTTAAATTTTGTTCTTTTTGAAGTTAAGTGTAGTAAAGGTTTTACTAAATCTGAATATTTATCTATGAATTTGTTATAAAAATTCGCTAGGCCTATAAATCCTTTGACTTGTTTATGGTTTTTAGGTGAAGGAAAATTTCTAATCGCCTTGACTTTTTCATCATCTGCGGTCAGCCCTGTTGTTGTTAATTTGAAACCTAAAAATGGAATTTCTTTTCTACAAAATTTTGATTTTTCGAATTTTATGGTCATATTGGCTGTTTTAAATTTTGAAAATATTGTTTCTAGATGTTCTAAATGTTCTTGAAAGCTGTTTGACATGCAAACTAAGTCGTCGACGTACATCATAGTGAAATCTTCTGTCTCATCCTTCATCACATGGTGTAGGCCTCTTACTAATGCTGCTAAAGATGTCGATAATCCATATGGAGTGACTTTAAAATGATATACCCTGCCTCTATATTGAAATGCTGTATATTGTCTTGCTTCCTTTTCTAATGGTATCTGCCAAAAACTATTTGTCAAATCGATTGTACTTAGCCATTCCGTCGCTTTTGCCTTACTTAATATTTCATTTATTCCTCTGTTACATTGGTAATCAGGTATTATTAAATCATTGATTCCCCTTGCATCTAGACATAATCTCACCTCATCATTCTTCTTTATTACAACGACTATTGGATTAATAAATGGGCTATTACTCTCTTCTATTATATCTTGTTTTAACATATTTTGTATTTCTTGGTGGACTGGTTCCTGATATTTCAAAGGTATTGGATAACTCTTTTGAACAAATGATTTGTTATTCTTAATTTTGATTGGGTGTACATAGCAACTGCATCTACCTGGTTGTCTTGAAAATATAGTTCTGTATTTTATTAACATGTCTCCTAACTGTCGTTTTTGCATCTGGTTTAATAGGTCTAATTTATCCATCTCCGTTCTAATCATCTCCTCTGTAATTTGTTTATTTTCATCTGTAGTTACCTCATAATCTTTTATGTCGCCGAGTTGTTCATTTTTATTTATCAATTTATCATAATACCTGTACATTTCTAACACACCATACTCTTCCTGTCCTACTATTTCATTCCTAACACCATTATTACTCTCCTTATTCATCTTAACTACCACTTCCCTATTATCATAATTAATCATTACAATATTTCCTTCAAAGTCCAACTTCATCTTCAATTCATTTATACTGTCCATACCTATAATTATTTCTCGTAACAAATCTGGTACTACTAACAACTGCATTTCATATGATATATCTTCTAATTTAACTTTTAGCATAATTATACTTTCAATTCGCCGACTTTTCTTGCCTGTTGCTGTTATAACATTTATTCCTACTACTGGTAACGCTTCATATCTACCTAACCTCTCCTTATTTTGTGTAAACCATTCCTTCTGTATGCATGTAGCATTACTACTTGTATCTATCAAACCTTTTACTTTTATTTCTCCCAACTTTATCTCAATTTCTGGATTATCATTCCTATATTTCTTGTTCGTTTCGGATATATCTCCCTCTCTCTCACATTCAGTTAGAAATTTCTCGTCACATAATACTGTGGTTATTATAATATCATTTATTGGCTTAGGCCTATCATATTTTATATTTTTTATTACCTTTTCTTCTATATTATTATTAATACACTCTTTATCTTCTGATTGTTGCACTGGAATATCCCTTGTTAACTCTATATTTACATTTTCTCTCAGATCTATTTTCTCGTGCGATGTTCCAGTGCCTTTTAGTTTAAAGCCTGGGTCGTCTTACATACTACTTCTTGTTGCTGCTCTGTTTCTGTCCTTATCATGTTTACAGCGTTGTTATTTCCTGGTCCTCTAGGTTCTGTACTTCTCTGGAATTGTATCATGTTATGTCTAGGTGGACTGCTTGGTACAAATCTGTTTGGCATGTTTTGAACTCTAGGCCTATATTGCTCTTTGTTGTAATTTTGATTACCCTGGTATTGTGGTCGATTTTGAAAATTGTTCTCCCTGTACTGTGGTCTAAATGTATTATTCCTACTACTAAATTGCCCAAAACTGTTAAAGTTATTATTGTTTCTGTTTGGTTGCATATTTCTGTCTCTATATTGTGGTCTGAATTTGTTTTCGTTATTAACTGGTCTAAAATTTCGCCTAACTTCTTCATTTTTTCTAATAATCTCGTTCTTTTCTTCTATGTCCTCTTCATTTAAGAAACGTTCCATGTCTCTAATTGAAATAATGTTTTGCACACGTCGAGCATCCCTAATCTTGTCATCAAAATGCCTTGCTATCCTTCGTACTACTTCGTCCTCAGATGGTGTTGGTGTTAAATTTCTCATAATAATAACTTTCTCGATAAAATACTCTGCTCTACTTAATTTTCCTTCCTTCCTATATTTTTCAACTTCCAGTCTATTTCGAATTCCATTCTGCACCTCGTCATTCCAATATTTTTCGACTAATCTTTCCTTCAGTGTTTCGAAATCTTCTATTTCATCCCTAACTATCTGCCACCATCTAGCTGCATTTCCTTCCATAGACAAGTCTATTATCTCCCTCACAGTTTGTATCTCCCTATTTTCCCTTATTCTTTTCTCTATATTTTTCTGGATATACCTTTCTATTTGTTTGAGGTATTCAATAGGATTGGCTGACTTCCCATCAAACTTAGGTATACTAGTATTGCTTGTATTCTCACAACTAACATATACTATTTGATTGCTAGCTCCTACGCTCTTATTCTTTCTAACTTCTTCTTCGGTTGCATCTAATCTTTCCTTAAATTGGTTTAAATCTTTACCCCATTCTTTATTTCCATGCTCTAATTTTCGGTCTAAGTTTTCTAAGTGTTGTTTCTGTTCATTCATATCAGATTTAAGATTTGAAAATTCTAATTTAGCAGTTTCCCTGTTTTCTTCTAATTTATCCTCCAAACTTTTACAATTTTCCCTAACATTCTGTTCTAATTTGTTGTATTTCATGGAAATTTGATTACCAAATTCAACTAATTTAGTCTCTATCTTCTCATCGAATTTTGTTAACAACTCATCCTTCATTTTGATCATTTGGCTATTATTCTCAGTTAATTTTGCATTTACTTCAACATTCAAGTCATATAATTTGGAATTTAATTTATCAGAATTGTCTGAAAGTTTAGAGTTCAAGTCTGTACTTAGTTCATCTAATTTGGAATTCAATTTCTCAGAATTTTCAGAAATCCTAGAATTTAAATCATTTTTCAAGTCACTTATTTGGTTAGAATTAGCATCAAACTTTATGTTCATTTCATATAGGTTAGAATTTAGATCAGTTTTAAATTCATTCAATTGCTTAGAATTTTCAGAAATTCTAGAATTTAAATCAGTTTTAAATTCATTAAATTTAGTATCAAACTTTGTGTTTATTGTCTTCATCATTTCACTTAGCATTTGGACTAACCTATCATCATTATTACTCCCTTGCTGTGTCATTTCACTATCAGCCGCAATATTTGTATCAACTACCTCTTTTTGAAGCCTAACTTCTTGAATTTCTACAATTTCTACCATCTCCCCTGTAGTTGCATCTACATTTGGTTTAGGCCTAGAAGTTTTAACTTTTGAATCACCCTCTAATTTCTTTTTTGACTCTTTAGGCTGTTCTCTTAAATTATATGTATTTGATTCTGCCATTTTTGTGAATTTAAATTATTAAAAATTAACTATTTAAAATTTCTAACTACTATTAAATATTACTGATTGTTCCTTTACAAATTTTGATTGCCTATTTAACAATTAGCCAGCACGTTGGTCGCCAAATTTATAATACAATTATATATTTTAATACTATACCTTTTCCTTTTAAAAAAATGCCCCACTAGTTGTGGAAGCCAAAACTTATAATGTGATATTAATGAGTTTTATTATTCTATTTGTTCCAAACTTCTACAATGACAAACTCTTAATGGTTAACAAAATTTGTACTTTATTAAGTTGAAATTACTTTCTCTTTACACAATTATTTTTTTAATTTATTAGAGCACTGAAACAATATTATTTTCTTTGATTTATAGGCTTAATATACTAATGACTATACAAATTCTAATTGATATTCTCTCTCTCTCGGGTTAAAGAGTACCTGGCTAGTTAAATATGCAATCACTTAATATTATACTTAAAACTACTACAAAGAAATATTACAAACTAAATTTACTATTATTAAAAAATTTTTCACTATTATATATATATATGGCCAAATCGAAGTTAAATTAAATGTTCTCAAGTCTATTAATTTAGAAGATCAAATTTCTGGTACTTTGTTATATGGGTTGGTAAAAATTGGTAGAATATTACCTAGGCTGCAGATTCTACTCTATACTGATACAAACAGGTTTACTTATTATAACTCTGATATTTAATTTTAGTTTCCTTCTATTTAGAGTTCAAAAGTCTTTAAGTCAATTAAATTCTTCTTATAAATTTGGTTTAATTACTGTTCATCAAAATGCAACTGTATTATATGGCTATTCAGAAAGGACTGTAAAAGGAAGCCTATAAATTTAAACAATTACCGCTCCAAGAATCGATACGGCCATTTATAGTTTAACTCCATAACTTCTATTAGCAGTGTTCATTTGCTTAGCGTGTATGTAGTCACGTTTTATTAAATATAACGAACTTTACAACTACCGTTATATTTTATGTCCTTGGTATCACTTTTTTAATTATATTTAATGTTTATTTCACTTTGAATTGTTAATAAAGTCCAAAATATTCATTTTATATTTTCACATAACAGTATCGTATTGTATTTATCACAGCTGTTTTTGAATCCTGCTCTTTTTCTTAGATCACAGTTTAGACAATGGCATCACCTCTGCCGTGAATCGAGTTTGTATTCCGTACGCGATTGTATTTAAGGTTATCGAAACACATTAACTTTCTTTTAGAATTTTACAAGTAATCATTTATAATTCAAATTATACACAATGCTTCTACTTAATTTACAATTTCATTTACACTAAAACTAACTTAATCTATATCGGTTAAACACAATGATTTTGTTCTTACTTGCCTTTGTTTTTATAGGCTAATTTTAATGATTAAAAATTTGATTTATTTATGTTATACGGTAAGTTTAATTTAATTTAGCTTAAGCTTGTTATCATTTGTGTATTTACTGTGATTTAATTTACTCATTCAAAATCCCGAAGTTACTTGATTAAGATATTAATTTTGACTGCTCTAGGCTAGGTTATATAAGTAGGTTGGCAGTTAGGTAGGCTTATACTGAATCTTACATTTCATTGTATTTTTATCTGTTAACCAGGACTCTTTAACTTTGAAATTACTTAGATATATACAAAATGTTACAACATGTATTTAATACTTTCACTGGCAAACAACATCTGTGGCAGACAAATCCCGAAAAGGAGGTTTCAAGAGCATTAAGATATATAATCTATGAGAAGCAGAGTGTGAAGTGGTTAAAACAAACTGTTCAGTATGCTACAGTTGGAGTACAATTTCTTAGTTTTGAGATTGTTACTGACACTTCGTTTACTTGCGCACTATATGCTGCTCTTCATTAGTCTAACTGGCACAAAATAAATATGTTAAGCAACAAACAAAATGTATAGTGTACATATCCAATCACACAGGCAGGTATGAGTCATTCTCCTTTGAACCTAGGCTGGTAAGGGGCTATTTCAAATTAGTGAAATGGCTAGAGTAATAAAGTCACTCTAAAATAGGTGCATATTAATACATGTATTGTTTAGTATATTATATCCAACAATGATCTATAATACTAGTAAAAATGGTACTGTTGTACCAAATTGGATGAATTCCCCTCACAAAAACTACATACAATGATATATTTATAAAGATGCTTATAAGCAGGGAAAACAAGGTCTGGCTACAATCTTTGTAAATAGCAGTAATAGAATTCTAACAACAGTACTGTGTTTATAAACTCAGTCCAAATACATTGTACTAGTCAGGAACTACAGGAAGCACAACATTGTATGCTATATAAAAGAAATGTTAAAATGTTGTACTTTAGCATAAAACACAGAAACATTTGAAAGATAAGACATTTTGCTAATGCTAGTGTTCAGCCATGAGGCTATTTTCTATTAAATAAAATCTAAGGAATAGAAAAACAAATTCATTTCTCCACTACAACTTGCCTAAAGACAACTTGTTAATGGGCCTCTTTTTACCTATCACACTGACACTTTCCTAAACGTTATCTTAGAATGGCTTACACCTATGCTGATATAAGAAGACATGCTCAACAGTGTTGTAGTAAGACAGTCTGCATACTGACACTTTCCTAAACATTATCTCAGAATGGCTTACACCTATGCTGATATAAGAAGATATGCTCAACAGTGTTGTAGTAAGACAGTCTGCATACTGACACTTTCCTAAACATTATCTCAGAATGGCTTACACCTATGCTGATATAAGAAGATCTGCTCAACAATGTTGTAGTAAGACAGTCTGCATACTGGGTGAATCAGACGGTTAGAGATAAAGTCAAACTTTAAATACAAAAAATGTTTGTTATTTTAAGACCTTTTCAATGATGTGCTTCACGACTAGCGTTACTAACTGGAGTTATTATAAGTTTTTTGGTTCAATCACATGGAGGGTATTCAAGCAATGAAATTGCCAAGGAAGTAGATTTGTCAACTAAGAATCTCATTTCATTGCATTTTTTCTTTAATATACTTATAATTGCAAAGTTTTATTATACATAATTATTAAAGAAACTTTAATCAAATTTAAATTATTGAAGCCATTGATTATATAGAATATCAGGAATTATTAAAACCATTGGTTATTTACTTTGAGGGTTATCTGGCGTCTTTGTTTTCCTTTTCTTTTTTTTTTTTGCCAATTCGATTTTAAAAGAAACTGTACAACAGTAGAAAGTTATGCATCGCTCTTTTGCAATTATTTTGATGCAACTATTTAGGCCTTCTTGATTCATGACTGCTAATTGACTGCGAGAAAAATCGACCCATGAGCGGCATAAGACGAATGACACAAGTACCGCTTCGAGTTTGAGTCTCTCTCGCTTCGATTCCTTCTCGCCCCGTAAGCAGAGGGCCTAAAGCTTGTACAATCCATTCGAGATGTTTAGAAAGATTCATTAGTCAGTTTTACTGTTTTGCGTTACTATTTTTTTTTCGTGTACCCATTCAACTAGACTTAAATACAATTTATTTTCACACCATTCTTATTAAATTACTGCATATAATTTTAATATTGATGAAACTTTACATGAATATAAATTTGCCCTAAGGATGACGACATACTGAAATTGCAAACTTTATGCTTAGGCCTACTACAAAATTGTAATGTAAGACATAATTATATATACAAATACAATTTATAGCATACGTTAAAATAAATATAACTCAGCTCTATTGGTGAGAAAAAAATATTTTTAAGAATAAAAACACTGAAAACAATTCTCACAAAAATATGTTTATTTGTCAAACGTGTTTGCAAAGACAAAGTCTTCATTCTCTATGTTATTTGAGCTACAACTAAATTATAACTGGGTTATGATTGAGTTATAATTTAGTTGTAGATCAAATAAAGCTGAGCATGAAAACTTTGTGGTTGAAATTCGTTTAACGAATTGTGAGAATTTTGTGTTCTGTGTTTTTATTCTTAGAAATACGTTAACATATGTATAAAAAAGTTAATATCTCTAATTGTATCAGAACAAAACAACTCCAAGACAATGTCTTCACACTATTTTAAAATTTCTATAAAGCATGACGATAATAAAATATATCTAAATCTTAAGACAAATAAATCGTGAAACAATATTCATTTGAAAACCATCATGCGACGGCCGTTTCGGCTATTCAGCCATTATCAAGCAACTATAAGCCGGATGATCCTTTGTCAATTATTAACATAAAAACACTAAAACATAGTTCACAACACAACAACGATAATAACTTAACACACGTACACGAAACATTATTCAGAAGAGTCAAGATAAATACGATCGACCGGTCGGCCCGACACTCCGATACGTACTGTGGATTGATGGTTACAAAATCAAAGACACATACATAGAATCTGGCTCCAAGTTAGTATCATTTGATGTAACGAATTTATACACAAATGTTCCAGTCAAGGAGACTATTGCAATATTAACCGAACTACTACAGAACAACAAAACCATGTCAATGGAAAAAATAACTGAATTATCAGACTTACTCAACGTCTGTTTATCTCAGAACTATTTTGAGTTCAACAGTGAGTTTTACAACCAAAACAACGGATTGGTCATGGGATGTCCTCTATCCAGTATAATGGCTGAAATATTTTTGAATCATATAGAAAACAATGATATCATGTCAATCAAGAACAAACACCTCAAAAATATAATTTATTACTACAGATATGTCGACGATATCATTGTCTTATATCAAGGCACAGACCGACAGATTGACAAGTTTGCAACTTATCTAAATAACATACATCCTTCATTAAAATTTACAACCGAAATCGAATCTAACAATTCCATAAATTATTTAGACCTCACAATAGCCAAATCTAATCACAAACACTCCTTCAAAATATACAGAAAACCCACTCACACAGACCATACCATTCATTCCACTTCAAACCATCCAATGTCACATAAAATGGCAGCCTATAATTCTTTTATTCACAGATTGCGCAATGTACCAATGACTGAAACAGATTTCAATGAGGAATTTAACATAATAAAACACATTGCTATCCAGAATGGTTACAAAGCGTCAATCGTTGAAAAGCTATACAACAAGCAGGAAAGAAAACATAAAACTAAAAATCTGACGGAACCAAAAAAGGACAAGTTTGTAGTTTTCAATTATTTCAAGCCATTTGAACATATTTTTAGAAATCTATTCCATAAAAAACAATACAAGATTGCATACAGAACCACGAACAACCTGAAGAGCTTCATAAACCCCTCAAGAAGGATATTCCAAAAAGACGAATTTGAAGGAACAGGAATATATGAACTATCCTGCAATGAATGTCCGAAGAAATATATAGGACAGACAGGAAGATCTTTTAAAAAGAGGTTTAGTGAACACATTCCATCTTCTAAAAAATTAGCACAGTTAACCAAGTCTGAATCTAAGTTTGCTGAACACCTTATTCAAACCAACCACAGTTATTCTGACATGAAAGATACACTTAAAATTCTACACCGATGTAAAAAGGGCAGATATATGAATTCTCTTGAACAATTTGAAATATACAAACACCACAAGATCGATGGCATTGTTTTACTGAATGAAAAACTTAAGTTTGATTCCAACGCATTATTCGATACATTGTTGGAGATAAGCAACCCCCTCCATCGAGTAATGTAACCATCAATCCACAGTACGTATCGGAGTGTCGGGCCGACCGGTCGATCGTATTTATCTTGACTCTTCTGAATAATGTTTCGTGTACGTGTGTTAAGTTATTATCGTTGTTGTGTTGCGAACTATGTTTTAGTGTTTTTATGTTAATAATTGACAAAGGATCATCCGGCTTATAGTTGCTTGATAATGGCTGAATAGCCGAAACGGCCGTCGCATGATGGTTTTCAAATGAATATTGTTTGACGGTAAGTCTTAAGATTTAGATAGTAAATCAATATTCGGAATGGCGAAAAATATACATATTAATAAAATATAGTTTTATCAAAATACTCTTACCCAGCAGCGACTAAAAGTTGAACAAGTGGAAAGATATCATGTTTCCATGCGATCGTTAAATTTGTAAATAAATTTGAAAACGATTGAATCTTGTTAACATCTGCTCCCAACTTGATAAGTAAAGCTGCTGCTTTGTATTTCTCACATAGTAAAGCTCTGGTGAGAGGTGTTTCTCCTCCCGCAGAACTGATTGTGTTCAGGTCTACGTTGTGAAGTCGTAAAATCTTAACCAAAGTTTCTAAGGATGAATAATTACTTTGTCTGATACAGGTAACAGCTTCGTGAAGCGGTGTAGTGCCGGAGACACTATTAGGGTAGTTTGCTGATGCACCTGAAATTGGTAAATAGAATACACAATTTTAATTAGTAACAAGTACCTACCAAGACTTTGCACTTATAAAGAGTCACTAAATTTACACCATGGAAAGCCAAAAAAAAAAAATGTTTACTAGAAATTTCATAACTGGATTTTATCTTTTGTTCTAAACTTTAATTACAGTAAATATATTTTGTACCTGTTGTGATATTAAATGGCTGCTAGTGTAAAAGCTATTAAGAAAAGCATCATTATCGGCATTTTAATTTTGATTAAAATTTTATCATTAAAAATGTATTACTAAGCAGAAAAATAAAACAATTCTAATTAAATTCTAGTTTAATTAAATTAAAGTAGCCTAATTTTATTCATTTTCTTTACTTTTTCTACATTAGAGATTTTTATATAATTACTTTTTAAAACAATTGTTTATTTTTGCTCTTAATATAAAAAATATTAATATTCTAATTAGTTATGTCAAGACTGATTTAATCCATCTAGGTGGAATGAAAATAAATCTTTTTTTTTATCACAAAACAGGTGATTTTTGCATTGTATTCTTTAACAGCCAGTGGCTTACTGCATACAACTGTAAGATTACTTATTAGCAGTATTTACTAATGCAACTATTGTATAGTTACATTGTCAACAACAACATGTTGCACAAACTTAGCAGTGTATTTTAGTAGTTGAAGCTAAGTTTATTACTCATAAGTTACATTTACTACTGCAGCAAAAAAGTATTGAGTTGCAAAAGACAAATTAGCTGATTTAATACTTAGCAGTCTACCTCTCCAATGAAATCGTCATATAACTAGTTAAATACATTTTATTTTACATATAAATAATGCGAAACATTTTTAGGCTCAAAGTTTTTACGGTATTTTAACAACTTCCCTATGCATTTATAAAATAAATACTAGTTTAACTGTTATAATTTCAGTGTTTATTTTATACGGTAAGCACAAAAATAAACAGTACTGAAATTAAAGCAGCTGTGGTTGGTTTTTAGAACAGCTGATCACATTGTTTCCATGCAACTATGCTTATTATTACTTCCATGTTGAGGTTAGATAACACTATAATAGTTTTTACCACTCCAAAGAAAGTTTTTATCTTAAGACTTTTTTTTATTCTTAACAGGTTGTTTGATGAGAACTGCTGTAGAGTTTCAAGAACAATTTAACAAACAGCCACAAAGTAATGTAATTAATGAAAAGTGTTGTTGACTAGTTCCGTCATACTAATAGTGTTTTGACTCTGACCTGTGTAAAGGGTGTGTAGGCCATCCAAAAACGGTTACTACCAATGAATTGTTACTATGGTAGACTTATTCAGCAAGTCTTGCAGTCTCTGAAAAGAAGCCTTCAACGTTTTGCCAGAGATATGAAAATAACTATGTCAATGTTCGCCTTTCATTAAAGTGATATTTTCATTATGGTTGTAAAATGCATGTTATTTTAAATTTAGGTTATTATTGGATATAAAATAGATTGAGAAAAATTGTTAGGTGTAAACAAAAATATTTTGAATGAATGGTCAATAAATGAACTGATTTACAAAACATTAGTTTAATTATAAAGTTTTCTTTTCAGTAAATAATTACCAATCTATAAAACATCAGTAGGCCTAAATATTGTAAAATAAACACTACCACAAAGGTCTTGCAGACAGGTAAAAATATTATAAAAAACAGTTAATACAACATATATGTAGTATTATTAATAATAATTAATGATTATATATTTAAAACTTTGTAACAATTAGAGAAACAATTCATGTTAAACAAATAAAGAAAATATTAAATGATAAAAAATATATGTTTATGAAATGTATTAAGTCTTAGTATATGATTTACCATTCTCAAGAAGCAACTGTGCCATCCGTGTCTGTCCTGTCCTGGCAGCCATGATGAGTGGAGTGTCTCCATTATCGTCTCTCAAGTTAGGAATAGATCCTGCACTCAGTAATACTTCCGCCATGTTTAAGTGTTGATGAAGTACTGCATAGTGTAAGAGATAATGTGACTGCGTCAGCTTCGCTCCAGAGACGAGCAATAGTCTAGCAAGTTCTACTGATTTCCTCCATACAGCTTCACACAGAGGAGTGTAACCTACAGAAACACGAAAGTTGTTAAGAGTTATTTTTACAGTTGGAAAAGTGTTAAGACAGAAAAATTATATGGTATACTAGCCGTGTCCATGGTTGTCCCGCAGACATTGGACATTGAAAGTGTATCCTTAACATATCAGTAGTCTTGCTGAAAAATTACCAATCAGACAAACAGAGCGTTATTTATGTACTATATTATGAAGAGAGAGAAAGTTTATTTATTACGCATTTTACACTAAAACTAAATTTCAGATTTTGATCAAACTTTTACTAGTTAAGCTTTTCTGACCGGGTATGCTTCATCATGCTTTCCAAAAGGGACTGAGCAGTAATTCAAAAAGGAAAAGTCTTATAATAGAAAACAAGGTTTTAGTGCCTTTTTTAGACAGGCTAAATCATTAAAGATAAATAAAATCATAGGCAGTGATAAGGCCTACAAAAATGTCAATGATAGACGAAAATGTCTATCTATTATTCTTTTCTAACGATAAGCATTTTAACTTAAACGTTTTATATCAGCATCAGGTGATGTTCTATTTATGACTGTATTTAAAGACAGTAAAATAGTACGTAGTCAAAGTTGAGTTTACTTCTATATATTTTTTATATATTATAAATAACACGAATACTTTTTTTGTGGAATATTTAAACTTTGAGAATATATTTCTTCTTGCAATGATATGTTCTACTTGACTTTGTTTGTGTTAAATTAAAATTCATCATATGTTGATGAAAGGAGGAAAGAAGAATGTTTTAAAGAAACTTCCAAAACATTTTACCATGAATTTCTTCAATATTAACTTTAGCTCCATGGTGTATAAGCAGTTCAGCTACTTCCCAATGACCTCTTGCAACGGCTAAATGTAAGGCAGTCCTCTCTGAAGAATCAACAGAATCTACGTGCGCTCCAGCGTGTAGAAGAATCTTCACCATCTCTGTAAAACCTCTAGCAGTGGCGAAATGGAGTGGTGCCATTTTATCTACAGTCTTACGGTTAACTTGTGCTCCGTGTGATAGCAATAGTTCAACAACATCGACATGATCCCGTGCTGCGGCCAAGTGAAGAGGCGTGAAGTTTTGAGCATCAGACACATCCACTCTGCAACCTGTGCATAACAGAAATAAAACGTTATCTCACTAAAAGTAAATAAAAACATGGTAACGATACTGTTTTATTTTAAGAGAAAAAATTTGGGGAAATGTCTGGCTAATTGGCTGTGATTTTGAGCTTTTAAAACATTGATAAAAAGTGGCAGTAATTAAACCTTCATTGCATATTTTTCACTTCAACAATTATTACTTTTTGTTCTTTTTTGGTTTCATAGTGGTAATTCTTATATTTTTTTTCCATGGCTGTCTGCTAAAATGACACCCTCTCATGCTTCATATTTTATTTTCCTTGTTTGTGTTAAAATTGTACAAACATTTTCTTTCAGTAATGTAACAACTTAAATAACTATATTGGATATTTCCACATTCATTTAAAATAAAAACAAAACAAAAACTCATTTCACATAGCATTTGGAAAGGTTGAATAAGTTTTTTAGTGAAGAAGTCCACGTAAGCCGAAAACTAGTGAACTTGACCCAGAACAGGTTCTGTGTTTGAAGTTATCATTTATTAATGATGGATGTTCAATTTTATTATTTTATTAATTATTCGGACGTTTTCCATCATTTGTGTGTTAAAATCAGTGCATGACTTTTCGGGAATATGAATCAACTCACGTTATCAAGTGACTAAAAACTAAGGGAACATAAACCTAAAGATCTAGGCCTATGGGAAGGGGCATATTGTTCATTAATTTTAGTTTCCTAGTCCTTAACCGAATCATGTCCTCAAACCCCTGAAATGTTCGAAAAGTTCAACTTGTTTTTTATTAGTAGGCCTACTAGGGATATTACAATCTAGTTTAAGTTCTTTTTTTAATAATGGGAGCTAATAAAATATACAATGAATTAGTCAGCCTTTCTTGCATGGTTAAAGTTAAAGCCCACAAGTATTTAATTGTTTTCTATTCTTAACTGACTTTCCTTTATTGTCTTGTACTTTGGGTGGGACAACCACTAATCTCCTAGCTGATTTTAAAATTTTGAATACATTTCGGAAAGGATAAAATATTATTTAGCATAAATATAATGATAATTCACTGTATAATCTTACGGTATATCTTTGACTCCAACATGACGCAAGCGCGGTCCCAGAGGGGGGGGGGTCATGACCCCTCCAAAATCTTGAATTAATTAATATTTTTAATAAGCCTTTTTATACTAAATACGTTTTCATAGATAAATTATTCTATAATTTTGGGAAGCTATAAATATATTCGCAAATCGAACACACCTAATAACGAGGTAATGGTATCAATTTGCACTAGCTATAAACCCCCCCCCCCCCCCCGATAAAAAAATTAAACCCCCGCCGGTGCCCCCCCCCCCCCCCCCCCCCAAACTTAAGGCTGGGACCGCCTCTGACATGACGAATACAACTGACAGAAATTTAGAAAGAGGAATTAACACAATTGGCAAGTTCAAACTTGTACATACATGGTTAACCAATTGAGTAACCATGAACTATTTACAATAACAGGGTATACAAAAAATGTCTGTTTATATTTTAACGCTGATTCATTTAAAAAAAATGTATAATTAGCAGACAATTTTAACTTGCCAAATTATACTAATAGACTAATTATTCTATATAACAGAAACGTAATATTTTGAAAACAAAATTATATCTGTGAAAAAAAATTATATATAAAAAGACATAATTTTTCGTGTGTTTTTTGTATTATTTCAAAATTAGGCGACTAGCATAGTTAAGGGTCGGCTCTAGTAAAACAGAAAGCAACCTGCGACTCCAGCGTAGCGGCGGTAGGTTACGCGGACATTGCTCATCCTAAATCCATTTAAAACCCGAAATTGTTCAAATAGCGTTTTCAAAAAAATACCAAACTCTTGGGGACAAAATTCTTCATCCGAATGGCTTGATAATTTTTCGCTATAATTAATAGTTACATCGTAAAAAAATATTTAAAGTCACCCTATAGCGGCGGTAGGTTACACGGACATTGCTCAGCCTAAATCCATTTAAAACCCGCAATTGTTCAAATAGCGTTTTAAAAAAAATACCAAACTCTTGGGGACGAAATTCTTCATGCAAATGGCTTGGTACTTTTTCGCTATAACTAATAGTGACAACATAAAAAATTATTAAAAATTAATTTTTTAAATTGTTAATAAATATTAAACAAAACGTTTTTCTTAATTTTGGAAAAGCCATTTGCATGCGTATTGGTCATAGCTTTAAAATGACATATCGTTCATAATTATCCGATCAAAAATAAAGGAAAAATATGGATTTTAATTTAACATTGGTCTTATGGAGTGTCAACCAACATGGCCGACAGCTAGAGCCGACCCTTAACATAAAATAGTATGATAGTTACACATAAAAATGTAATAATGGTACAAGCACAAGATCCCACACGACATGCATTCAAACCTCAAAACAAATACAACCACAACTGAGAACAAATACAGTAATAACTTATTTCTTTTGTCAGACAAAGAAATCCTTCACACAAAACTCACCATGATTTTATAAAATTATTTTGAGTTTTGTGATTTGTAATAATTGTTGATTTATGAAAGAATCTATATCATAAATCAACTTCTAGATTTGTTCTTTTTTTTAGTAAAATCAAATATTAATAATCAAAAAAATGAAGGCTAACCGAACAAAAATAATAATTGAGTTTAGAATAAATGTTACTAAACAAAACTGATTCTAGACCTCTGAAAAGTTTAAGTTTTAAAATATTTGTTATTTTACTAAGATTATAATTTGCTAAAGTTGGAGCAATATTTGGACAAACTTCTGCAATATTAAATTTAGCCTTACTTTAATCTTTAGTAAGAAATTTGTTATTGAAAATATCCTTAAATAGTTAATTTAGCATGACAAAGAAGCTCGGTTTAGTAAAAAATAATTTCTAAATAAAATAAATTACCCAGCTTAAATGACCAAATCATTCAAAAAAAATATTAGAGTTTAATTACTTTGTAAAAAAATATTTTAAATATTTAAATAATTCGACCACGCAGCTGGACCGCTGACGTGAGTTGAGAGAATTTCCAAAATTAAATTTATATGCTACAACGGACAAAACTCGTTGTAGGTCTTGAGTTTAAATTTATAATTAATTTTGTAAGTGTGAATAATCTGGACTTGCCGCGGGTTGAAGCTGAATGTAGGTCACGACAATCATGTTAACACGGGCGGTCCGTTATCGGGCTGAATTAAACTTTTGGACCCTGCCTGTTAGTAATGGAAAGGAAACTTGTAAAAATAACTTAAGATTCTTTCGGGAAGCCAAAATCCAGGATTTAAATAAAAAATAAAAATCTTCAGGAAATGCATTACGCTAACCGCGGGTGTATTTACTGCAAGATTAGATAATAAAAAAACACTAAGTTAAGTAAGATACGAGCTGTCAAAGTATGGGAAAAATTTCAAAATTCCTCTAAATTGAAAAAGAAAAGGTTTTTTAGGCTTTTCTTAAAAAGGCCTAAAATAAAGGTGAAATAAGGTTTAGCGAAATTTTGTCAAATAAAAAAGTTAATGGTAATTCACAAAGTTCAAAGGATAAAAAAGTAGGTTAAAATTAAAGTTTTTTAAATTCTAACCAAAACAAGTTTTAGTATTGATAAACGTAATTTATAATATAAAAGAAAAACTAGAAAATTTATGAAAGGAAAAAGGTGATAGAATTTGCACATTTACAGCTAAATGAAAAATTAAACTTATATTTTTAACAACCCAAAATGGTAAATAGTATGTAAGTAACATAGTTATGAAAAATAATCCAGTATTTGAAATATGTTTCGGGAGTAAAGTAAAAACCCAGTTAGTAAAGAAATCGTTAAAGTCCCTAAACTCACAGCAAGACAACCAGAAGCAGAAATGAAATGAAAATCCGGCGAGTTAACAAGAACCAATGGACAATAAGAAGTGTAGAACGAAAAACTGAAAGAAACGGAAAATTAAGACTTTTCCGGGGAAAATCGCCGCGGAAAAGCGCGTGCGGGTCGTGTACGCAAACCAAGAGTCGTACGAACGTCACTCGAGTTCGAGGGGAAAGACAACAACGAACTGAATCAAAGGATATCACTCTCAGGAAAATCGGGAAAACCCTGGAGAAGTTACAGCGATAAGGATTTTACATAGCATAAACTGCAGGAAGCGAGATAAGAACTTGGAACAGCAGAAGGGCGGGCCGAAGATGAGACGGCTGGAGGGGGAGCAAGGCTACCAGCATACGAAAGTGGGCGTACTCCAAAAACAAAAGAAAACGTACTTAAAACAATGGTTAAATCAAGTGGAAAAATAATGAAAAAATTAAAATAAAATTCAGGATGAAAAATTACATAGACCAGAAGTTTAAATTTGTCGAAAAAACGAATGTTAAAGCATTGTAGTAATACAGTGTTAGAAGGCTCAAGTTGGCAATGAAATAGTGCCGAGAAACCTTATATAAACGATTGCTCGGGGAAACTCGAGTGGCTTATTATTTTTACGATGTAAGTAGACGCATCGAGAGCGGTTACTTGTTTTTACAAAATACTTTAGCATACTAGAAGCTAAGTATTTTCTTCGTTAACCTTTATAAATTTTATAACAAGTAAGAAGATACGTCATTGCGGTTTTCACCTGGGATGCAGCAATAGACACCGCCTTAACTCTACAAGAACTTCAGTGGCAA
>JAGFPH010005038.1:47924-72768 GCA_018207615.1 Philaenus spumarius | reverse complement strand
GCTCAAGAAACAAAAAATGTTCAGTAACGAAAGGAAAAAGTTCAACTTTAGGCCTACATAAAAAGTAGTAAACATTTTTTGTAATTTTTTTCACAAATGTAAAAAAGTTTCGTAATTTAGTTCTAAATAGAACTGTATAAAAACATTTATCAATTTCAAATTTTTTATTTTGAAAAAACAGTTTTTATGTTCCAAGTACACGACTGGTAACAAACCTAGGCCTAGATTGTAACGTCATTTACTAATATATGCTTTGCCCAAAAATGAAATATTATTATAACAAAGTGTAGAGGATAAATCAAAGAAAAGAACGGTATACTTGTCTTTCCTTAGTTCACAAAAGTGTTTGAGTTATATTTATTTGAATAACAAAATGACATGAAGAGTTTGAGTCGATATGCTGCCGGCAGCTATGTCATATAAACAGCGTGGGAACCCATGCGCTAGGCGTTCTCACCAGAATGCCCTAATTATGTACTTTCCACTGCTGTCTAGACAAACAAAAAAACCGGTTATTTCTAGATTACTTGACACTGTTCGAAACTTCAGACTTTGCTTTACAAAATGGTGTAAAGATATCTGTCAAAACATAAAGCGTTGCCTTCACAATATCCGTTGACAAATGGCCTGTTTATTGGTTGAGAGACTGTCCAATCGCAAGGGTTTACAGTACCTCTTGAAAAAAATAGTAATTTTACAGTGACATCTGATTGGAAGACACCAACAGAAAGATAAAATCATGACGAATCCAATGGTATCGTTATAATTGCCAAATAAATATTAGTGTAGGCGGTCTTAAACGTCTAAGAAGTGGGAAATAACAGTACAATTGTATGGAGATTCGCGCATGGAATGAGCTGTAGGCCGATGTGCATATTTTAAAACGATGATTACGTATGTAAATATACGTTTTACGAAAAAGTTGTAAATACAAAAATTAAAGTTTAATTCATTTCCTTTCCAATGGTGCCAGTTTTATTACGATTGGATAATTTTAAGTGGGTTAAATTAGCGATTATGCAAATATATGCAAATTTTTGCAAATGTGTGAAGTTGTTGTGTTCTGCGCCTGAGAGAAGGCCATGATGGCCTTCTGCCAGTTCCAGGGTTAAATTTTTATTATTAAAACCTGCGTCTACTCAGTTTTTAGACCTCCATTCTGTGTTTAGACTTTATGGGAATTTACTTGCATATTTTTCCTCTTTCTGTCATACGGACTGGAAATGTTACATTGTGTAATACCTCATTATAAAGCCCTCGTTGAGACTAGAAAATTTGTGTACAGTAAACCCCTCTCTGGCACCCCAATCCAAAATGGTGAAGCCAAGAAGTTCAGATTTTCCATTTTTCTACGTATTGTATTCTACACACAATTAGATGTGTATTCATTTTAAGATACAGAAACATTGCACATTTTTTTAAATCTACATTAATTATGATTTAGACAAAATGAACTCCCAAGAATGTTTTTTCATATTTATGAGAATGAGGTCTACTCAATACCTAAATCCTAATTAAACCTGTTAATTCTGTCCCCTCACACCATTCGTCCACAGTCCTAAGTACCATTCCAAGCAGTTCCATCACAGAAGTTACAAACTTACCCGCAACTAATATAACAACATCATCAGTGTGTCCTTTGGCATGTACACCGGTGTTGTTGAGTTCTCTGAGAAGGTGATCGACCACAAAGGAAGAAAGGTGGTCAAAGGAGTGGGGAGGGAGATAGTACTCCCTTCTGAGGACATCCTTCGGGTCACTCTAACCTCCGTTTAGGGAGGATTGCACTGTACAATACTGCCTTAGATCATTGACCACCTGCAAAGCAGGCCCTCGGCCCCACGCCCCTGAAAGCGTTGACTTTCGACCCTGTTGTGGTGATTTCATAAAATAATTTACGAATAATTCGCAATAATAAAATTGCAGTATAAATTTCTGTTTTAGACAAAGTTGAAGTCCTGTTTTACGATGGTTTTACAAAAACATTGAGAAGCTGCAAGCTCTCCAAAGCTAACGAAGAAGACCTGAAGAATATGTCTGTAAGTATTTTGTTTTATTTATAAAATGTAATGGATATTATTAGTTGCCATAAGTGAAGTGCCATAAGTGGATATTATTTTTAAAATTGAAGAAATTTGCAAAAAAACTTACGGGTATCATTTTACCTGTAATTAAAGATATTGATTTGGTTGACAGAAGTAGGAGTGTTAAAATGCTACATGGAGTCCTAAAGGTTAAATTACTTTTAAGATTGGTGGTTTCACTAGGTTATTTTAAGACTTTTACTTAAAATTCAGCATAAACAATATTCATATCTGTAAGTTTAAATTGGTGATGATAAATCTATATATCTATATACATAATTAATTTGCTAGGGGTTATTTTGTGAGTAGAACTCCTCCTAGAGTTTTTAACCGATTTTGATGTTTTTGGTGTCATTTTACAGAGCTCACTCTGAAGTTGTGCTTCCCTTAAAATGAGCTCAATGTATGTTAAGGGCTTCGCCCCAGTGGCCCTCAAAGTTGCCATGTTAATCTTATGGAAGGTCAATCTTAAGGAAGAAGAAGAAAGATTTCTTTTGATTTTATCAGGGGCACAAAAAACAGCTGTTCGTATGAAAAGCTTAAAACAGCTGATTTTGATCAACAGCTGATTTTGATCAACAACTGATTTGGATCAAAAACTGAATATAATTTTAGGTTAGGTAAATCAAGCAATAGCGAAGCATTGCCCGGTCCACTAGTACAAATTAATTTGTTAATTATTCTTAGCCAATTAATTATGACGTTTTGCGCAGCAAAATATATAGACTTTATTTGATTACATTTCTATCTTATATTCTTAAATGACTGAAAATTGTATATTTGTAAATATTTTCTTGAAAATGGCTTTAAGGTTTCCCTGAGTTCTGGTGTAAAATTGTTTTACCCAGGGAGTGATTTTGTAAAAATTTCCAGAAAATTTGTTTTCTGCGAGTTTTCTGGAAATTGCATATTGTAAATATTTTCTCAAAAACATTTCGAAGACATTCATTCCTAGAGAATTGGTACACTAGGGTTTTTTGCCCAAGGAGTCTGTTGGACTTTGTAAAAATTATTGGAAAATTTGTTTTTTTGCATATTTTTTGGAAATTGTATACAGTCCCACTAATCCGAACTAATTGGGACCAAACCCTGTTTGGTTTGTAAAATTTTCGGATCAACCAAAATAATCGAAATAATGTAAAAAAGGTCGATAACTCAATAAAAATAGTCTGTTGTAATGCGAGCAGAGTGTATTCGAGTGAGGAAGTTGTCTCCCGTCCCTGTATGATTTCACTCTGTATGATGCAATATTAAAATTAAAGTATTTTTTTGGTTACATTATTCTTGAAATCGGTACCTAACCTACTAAAGAAATACATTAAGTCTAGAAAGACTGATCGAGGGAGGATTGATACACAACAAAACAAAAATGAACAGTGTTTAGTTTCCTTTCTCTGCGACACTTTTTTTTCTAATAAAAGGCGGAAAGCTCTGAAGATATTAGGCCTAACTGGACCCTTCTAAAATTAACGAAAATTTACAGTGTTTGTTTAGTTTCCTTTATCTACGGCACATTTTTTGCCCCCTATGCCCTTGAGAAGACATGCGCTGGGATCTTGTCACCTTCTTTTTCATTTTACATTTCACAACTAAAGTAACTGGTTGACGGTGCGTGACTTTTTATTATTTTTAGTTACGGTTCTTTGTATTTTATAGCTGGCTTTCATAAAATTTTACAACAATAACATTGAATAAATTGTAAAACAGTCCATTATCGTCCATTTGTCATTTAAGATCACTTTTCTGAACTTACAAAAAAAAAATTAATTTTTAATGATTTTTTCCTCTAATTAGTGTTTGGATTAACCGAATTTTCGGATTAGCGGGACTCTTCTGCATTTGTAAATATTGTCTTGACGCACAGTTCTAAGGATTTATTCCAGATTTAGTTTACAAGAGTTTTTTTTTATTCAAGGAGTCTGTTGAACTTAGTGAAAATAAAAATAAAAAAATTCCGGAAATTACATACCGTACAGTAGGACTCCGATTATCCGGGGTTTACTTAACCGGAACCCAGGTTAACCGCAACGATTTTCTTGTAAAAAAAATATAAAAAAAATCTCTAAATCAATTAACACCAGTATGAGAAAAATCGCATAGTACGGGATGGAGGCACTGTTACTAGGGTGAATCACAAGCCGTGCCACTTCACTATTCACTGTCTGCCAGCTTGTCTGTCTACCCTCCCCCTCCCGCCCAAAGCCAAACACCTTAATATTCTACATTTCCTCTAACGTTACTTTGATGCGTTTCGCGGCAGTGTTGTTTTGAGTTTTGAAAATTAATTTTTATTCAGTGTCTTATTAGCAATTTATTGTTAGTGTTTTCATGTTAGGCCTACTGCAGATAGAGTGTTTTAAAATTGAAATTAGTGCGTAAATACAAATGTTTAGTGTCTTTCACTGACAATTTCAAAAGCGTATAAGCTGTCGTACGTACAGTACTGAAATTTTTAGTCTGCAATATCTGATTATTGTAACGTTATGCGTTACAAAAAAAAATATAGCTTCTGCTTACAAATAAAAAAAAAAATAACAAATATATAAACTTGAGTTGATTTGCAAGACTCTATTTTTAGTTTTAATCTATCTCGGGTAGTGAATTCAATGACCTGATTGATGTAAGGTGAAGAGGATCAGATTAGGCCAAACAAAGTAGACGATTTAGAAATTACCTTTGACATTTATTAATACGATCATAAAATATACGACAAAGAAAAATAAATTCAAATACATACAAATTATAGATTATAAGTTTAAAGAGAGCTATTAATTTATTAAAAAAAAGAATTTTAAGTGCACTGTACTTACAATAAGCAGACCACAAACTTATTAATTTAAAAAAATACCCACTCGCACGCGCAAAAACTTTCGTAGCCTAGTTCATGTTCGTGTCCGATTTACTGTCACTTTAATTTAAGCGATC
This sequence comes from Philaenus spumarius, assembly GCA_018207615.1. Taxonomy (NCBI): domain Eukaryota; kingdom Metazoa; phylum Arthropoda; class Insecta; order Hemiptera; family Aphrophoridae; genus Philaenus; species Philaenus spumarius. Next base: position 67,759 of record JAGFPH010005038.1, on the reverse strand, counting down.
GCACTATTATACACCAATTGACTATGAGATACTACATTGTACTTGTAGATCAAATAATAAATGTTACATTAAAACTGTTAACAATGCGCAGCGCGCAACACTTCAAGCATCCTTACAGCTTGGACTCTGGTTGACAAGTGTAAAATAATAAATGTTACATAATTAAACTTTTTAACAATGCGCAGCGCGCAACACTTCCAGCGACGTTCACTGCGACGTCTCTAGTTGACGAGTGACTTTAGCGTCTTTCTCCACCGCTCATTCAGCCGGCGTCCATTCCCCTTCCACCAATCAGAAAACGTCTGATCCTATAGATGTTCAAAGTTGCGTCAGTCTTTGGGATGCTAACTACGCGTTCTTTCTGTGGATCTTGCGTGTGAATGCACGTAGGCCGTTTCTCCAGGAATTGGCTTGCAGGTGTTCGCTTATCTCGTCTAGACTTTTGGACGTTGTTTTTCTAACTGCGTCTTGAAACTCGTATGATTTCCACGTCTTGGCGTTAGTACATGGACTGTCTATCTTCTTAAACCCTACTTTTAAATTTAAAATAATTGATTTAAAAAATTGTCTGCCTTTTATTTTTATTCTACTGAAATGTACTTTAAAATTGTCTGCCCTTTTATATTTATTTCCTTTACTTTAAAATGCTTCTAATTATTAAGCTCTCTTTCTAAAAAACATTTGTAATATAAATTAAGTTAAATTCAAAAATAAAAATGCTCTCTTTCTAAAATTGACTTATGGTCCTATTCTATATTATTTTATACTTTGGAAAGTTGTAGATCTTACATTATTATACAGTGGTTTGATTATTAAGGACATTTATTTATTTGTACTGCAGTTTAATTGTACTCGGAATCCAAATTACATAAGGTAGCATTGGTTAACCGGAAAAATTGATTGTCCGGAACGCCGCCACCCCCTTTATAAACGAGGTTTTACTATATTTGTAGAAGAGTTGTTTTATTTAATTTTTACTTTGTGATTATGTTCATTATGGTTGGAATGGACTTAGTTATACATCCTCTTTGAATAGAGTGTTTTTTTAAAATTATCAATGTTGCTAACTTTTGAAAAAAAAACATTTAATTTTGTCCTTATTTTCATTTGTGGACCCCGCTAGTTCTAACTCTAAGGACTTTACTTTAGCAGAAAATTTGTCACAGGCGCTACAAGTATCCGTCCATGGAGTTCTAAGACTCACGAAGGATTTAGAACTAAAGTGGATTGTCTAAGATAAGGAAGCGCACAAAAAGTCTTAAATGGCTGAAGTGCCTAGTGACTTCCAACATAATAAAAAAAAAAAAAAAAAATCCGTCCATGGAAAACCGAACGTTATATTAAAACATTCGCAAAATATTTCCCTACAAGTTTCATACGATATGTTATAGGATGGAAATTTTTCTTCAAACATATTGTACACCTTTTTTACATTTAAATCTTCTGGTAAATAGATTTTAGAAGAATCATGCAACCCATAATGACTGCTTCGCCCTTTATATGGGGACTTTACACTGTTAACTTCATCTTCTGTCAATTTGCTAGGTCTGTTACCGTGTCTACCACGCTGGTCTTTTGGAGACACTCCAGTTAGTTTCAAATTCTTAACAAGGTACTCGACCTTTTTTTACCAATGCCGTGAATGGCCATAAAGGCTTTCTTACAAACAATCTGTTTCTTTATTTGGCCGTCAAAAACCCCACAAACTTTGTATTTATATACAGCGTCACATTTTTTAGCATTCTCATTTTACTTTCTCACTATACTATAGTATAGAGAAAGTATAGTAATCGCAAAAAAAATCGATGTTGAGATTTTTGTGGAAATATCCGTTTTGGGACCCCCTGAGTCCAAAAAAGTGGTTTTTACAAAATGTCTGTCTGTATGTATGTCTGTATGTAGACAAAGCTTGAGAGAAAACTATTCGATCGATTTCAACCAAATTTGCACCAGACATGTCCAGTACGCCTGTATAGATGCACGAAAAAGGGTTTTGAACAATTTTGAAAAACAACCCCCTTTTGGCCAAAAAACCAGTTATTATTTTTTTATAAAAAAACGGCTCTAACGATTTTGATAAAATTTGGCTTATTTGTAGCCTTTAATGTGCCCTACCATATACAAAAACCAGCATCTTTCTAAAAATTCTTGTTTAGCTAATAATAATAATAATAACTGATTTTTGGGGGTTTTTTGGCCATAAAGGGGGTTGTTTTACGAAATTTTTCAAAACCTTTTTACGTGCATCTATAAAGACCTAATTGACGTGTTTGGTGCAAATTTGTTCGAAATCGATCGAATAGTTTTCTCTCTATAGTTCATTTCACCTCAGCGTGAGGCAAAACCAAATGACCGTAATAAAACCCTTACCCTTAGGCCTATTGTGCGACATCGGGGATGGGCACTTGTCGACTGCCTTTGTATTAGAGTTATTGCTGTTTGTCCCAGTGTCATTATGCAAACTTTTTTAATTGAAAGAAAAACTTAAAAAAAATATATCATTCGCTGTGTTTTGATCGCGTAATTATTTTTATACCAAATATGAAGGAAATCGGTTGATTTTGGGGAAGGCAAAGTAAATAGTTAAATCCTATGTGTTTTCAAATATTTTTTATCATCATGAATACGGAAATAAATTTACATTGAATAATGATGTTGAGTTTTATAAAAACCTCTTACTTACTACTGTACACAATAATCATCACATTATAGTGGCCTGACAGTTTTTTTGTTAATTAAATGCAGTATTAAAATATAGACATTAAGTAAAACTATTAAATAACTGTTCTATATACATCGAGCATAAAATACAATTAAAATTAAATACATCTTAATATTATAGACAAACAGAGCATGGGCTACACGAAAATATAAAATTACACATCTTATTGCAGTACATAGCACGGATAAAAATTAAACATAGGCTATTCCTTCTAGCTACTTGCACACTAAACAAAATTTTAATAGGCTATTTAGGGACAGGCGAAACAAGTACATCATTAATGATAGTCTATTATTTATCTTTAATTTAATTTATAAATTTAATATAATTTGACTAATACAGTATATTTAACGGAAATCTTGCAATTTCTTTGAACTATCTAGTTTTGTGAAAAATAGCTACTTTATTGGTTCATTAAGTTATTAGTCTAATGTGGTCAATAGAGTAATATTAGTTTATTTATTTCAATGACGTAGGTGTGCCATATAAATTTAATATATTCCCTTATAAGGACTTACGCTTATTTAATAATACTTGGGTTGATTTTGTTGTCAATTTTCAATGCCCAATGCCCAAATAAAGAGTAAAGTATTTTTTATGAGTTTTCAATTCAAAACATAAAGCCTTGGTTATTGTTTGATTAACGACAATGTTAAGCATGTCAGGCCACTATAAGGTGATGATTATTGTGTACAGTAGTAAGTAAGAGGTTTTTATAAAACTCAACATCATTATTCAATGTAAATTTATTTCCGTATTCATGATGATAAAAAATATTTGAAAACACATAGGATTTAATTATTTACTTTTCCTTCCCCAAAATCAACCGATTTACTTCATATTTGGTATAAAAATAATCACGCGATCAAAGCACAGCGAATGATATATTTTGTTTTAAGTTTTTCTTTCAATTAAAAAAGTTTGCATAATGGCACTGGGACAAACAGCAATAACTCTAATACAAAGGCAGACGACAAGTGCCCATCCCCGATGTCGCACAATAGGCCTGAGGGTAAGGGTTTTATTACGGTCATTTATATTTGCCTCACGCTGAGGTGAAATGAACTATAGCTAATAATTTAATAATATTTATTAGTTAATCGCCTACTTTAATAAAAGTATACAAAGCTAGAGAGAAAACTATTCGATCGATTTCAACCAAATTTGCACCAGACATGTCCAGTACGCCTGTATAGATGCATGAAAAAGGGTTTTGAACAATTTTGAAAAACCACCCCCTTTTTGGCCAAAAAACCCCCAAAAAATCAGTTATTATTTTTTTATTAAAAAACTGCTCTAACGATTTTGATAAAATTTGGCTTATTTGTAGCCTTTAATGTGCCCTACCATATACAGAAACCCGCATCTTTCTAAAAATTCTCGTTTAGCTAATAATAATAATAATAATAACTGTTTTTGGGGTTTTTTGGCCATAAAGCGGGTTGTTTAAAAAAAATTTCAAAACCATTTTACGTGCATCTATGAAGACCTAATTGACGTGTTTGGTGCAAATTTTTTCGAAATCGATCGAATAGTTTTCTCTCTAGATAATAATAATAATAATAATATTTATTAGTTAATCTCCAACTTTAATAAAAAAACACTCCTACCCCACCCTACAAGTCACAGTGAGTCTGTTTAGTAATTTAAATGTATTTGTGAGAAAGTATGTGCCAGTTCCTGGTACCGTTTATTTTATTGGTCGCTGTACTGGAAGTACACTAATCAAGCCACAAAGATATGAGTTTTTTTTAAATCATGGCTATCAAGCAAATTTAACTGTTTAAGGCAGCCATCCTCACTACGCGGCCCTGGGAACGAATTTTTGCGGCCCTCAGACTGTTAGTGATAGAAAAAAACATAAATTTAAAAGTAAAACAAAAATATTTAATAAAAAAATTATACAATATTTTATAAAGCTATATTATATTAATTTATTAAGGATATTGAAAATCTGTCGCTTTTTTCTACTTATTTATTTACTTAGACTACTGAGTGTACAATCAGTCATGGATGTAAAGAAGCGGCTCGCGCAGGAGGAGGGGTGAAGCGGCGCGACTGTAAGGTAAGCAGACGATGAGTCAGTAGTAATGTGCAATGACCTTGGCAGACATTGTGTCGCGCATTAGTCATCCCCGGTTAGTCGGCCGGCTAGGTTTGCTTGTCGTTAGTGGGGAGTTTATTTAGCTCAGTGCTAACCTGTATAAGTTGCGCCAGTGTTAATGTGATTTTAGTGCGGTTAACTTTATCAACTGAACATTTTATTTTACGAAATTAACATTAAGTACAGTGATTGATTTTTTAATTAAAAATGTCAGGAGTGTGCGCAAAAGGACGGAAACGAAAACTTGAGGATGAAAACCGCGAGTTTCAAGCTGAGTGGGAGGGAGAATTCTTTTTTACAAAAGGTAAGAAAGAAGGGACTGCCCTATGTTTGATATGTCGTGAAACAGTAAATGGAAACAAACGTTACAATTTGAACAGACACTACACTTCAATCCATTCGCAATTTGAAGAAAAATTTCCGAAAAAATCAAAGATCCGAGAGGAAAAATTGCAATCTTTGAAAAAGTCTTTTGCTTGTGAACGTAGTACACTTTTTAATGCAATGAACAAGAATGAGCTTACTACAAAAGCATCCTACCAAGTAACAGAAATTTTAGCACAAAAGATGAAGCCGTTTTCGGAGGCAGAAATTGTTAAAGAATGTGTTGTTACCGTTTGTAAAACTTTGTTTTCACACTTATCTAATAGTAAGCAAATATTAGATGAAGTTTCAAAACTTCAGCTGTCTGACTCAACTTGCATGAGACGGTCACAAGACTTGGCAGCAAATATTGCACTTAATCTTACCGATGAACTGCAGCAAAGCAAATATTGTAGTATTGCGCTCGACTCATCCACTGACATAACGTCGATTTCTCAATTGCTATTGTTTGTTAAGTATGTATCCAAGGATTGTGTTATTAAAGAAGATTTTTTGGGCATGATTCCTATGACTGGACAAACTCGAGGTGTTGATTATTTGAACACAATAGTAAGTTTTTTTAACGAGCGTAGCATTGATTTGAAAAAGGTTTTTTCTGTATGTACTGATGGTTGCCCATCAATGTTAGGTCGAAATATAGGATTCGTTCAGCTGTTAAAAAAACATTTGGGGAATGATAGTTTATTAAGTTTTCATTGCATCATTCATCAAGAAAGCTTAGCTGTTAGATTTGGTGAAAATTTCAGCCATGTTATGAAAACAGTTGTAAATATCGTGAATTTTATAAGGTCAAATGAACTGAACCACAGAACGTTTCAAGAGTTTTTGAAAGAACTTATATCTCAATACGGGGACGTTCTTTACCACACAGAAGTGAGATGGCTGAGTAAGGGTAAAGTTTTGGAACGTTTCTTCAGCATTCGTCATGAGATTACTCTGTTTTTAGCTACAAAGGAAAAAGAGTATCCTGATGTTTATAATTTTAGTTGGTGGCTTAAAGTAGCGTTTCTCACTGATACAATGGGCATTATGAATGAAACACTGACTCGATTGCAAGGAGACAACAATAAAATTGTAACGAAAATGATGAGTATTGTGTTTTCACAGGAACAAAAGCTCAATATGTATATTGAAGAATTGTCAAACAGTGATTATTTCAGCTTTCCTTCTGTTAAAACTCTGTTTGATGAAAATCCAGATGAAAGTCGAGATGTTTCTGATTTACTAAAGCTGTTGGCAGACCTAAAGGACGAAATATCTGTGAGGTTTACTGACTTCAGGAAGTATCAAGAGCCATTTCGTTTGGTGGAAAATCCATGGGCAATAACAACAGCAAATGTAGCTCATCTTTCTGTTTTTGGATACGAAGCTAGGGATTTGAAAAATGAGTTAATTGATCTCCAGTGTGATACGGAGCTCAAAAGTATTTTTGAACAAAAAAAGAAGGATAAAGCTCACTACGAGTTTTGGAAAGCAGTTGAAAAGGAAAATTTTCCTAACTTAATTGAATGTGCTCAGAAAATTTTGTGTGTTTTTGCCTCTACATATGTCTGTGAATCTACATTCAGTAAGCTGAAGTTCATAAAAAACAAATACAGATCCAGGTTAACGAGTGAGAACGTTGACAACATTTTGAGAATTTCAGTTTCTTCCCAACCTGCTAACATAGATGCCATATTAGAGAGTTGTGAAAGATTTCGCCCATCGACTTCAAAGGATTAACTGATTAACACATTCAAGTATTCCTGGAGTCAAGTAAAATACATTTCCGTTCTTTTTTATATACAAAAAGGTTTTTTTTGTGATGTAATAAACTTATTTTATAATTATATTGTTTGTAAGTTATTTAACGCCATTTCATAGTGTAGTATTGCAATAAGGGGCAGACTATGATAAGCGGCGCCCAATGTTAATTTTCATACATTAGCGGCGGTTAGGCCAAGAAAGGGTATTGATATATTAAAAAATAATATGATATTATTATATTTTAAATATATTAATAACCTTTCTTGGCCTAACCGCCGCGGAGCGATTCATGAAAATTAACATAGGGCGCCCGCTTATCATAGTCTGCCCGCAATAAGAAATAGACATTTTGTAATTAACCTAAATTATACTGTTTGTACTTACGGCCCTGAGAAAAATTTGTTACGAATTATTTGGCTCTCTAAGAAAACCTAGTGAAAACCCCTGGTTTAAGGGTTTCAAGCCTACTTTCTTTTGGCACTACTTCAAAACACTTAAGCCGGCATAAACAGTTATTTCCCATTTCGTAACTCATAAGTTAAATTTTTTTACTTATATCCTTCCATCTTTCAGGAGATTTTCGTTTTTTGCTGTTGTTTTCAGGCTTTTGATCACTACCAATAAATCCATTATGTTCCATTGTATTTAGCTACACCACTTAGACAATACCTACACCACACTTACTACAGCTTTAACTGAAAATTCACTGTTCCACCTCTGACCCTTCACAAACTATCACACTAATCAATATAATATCTGTAATAAGATAGTATAAAATTGGACTTCCAGTCAAACACACCAGAATCAGAATATAACCTCAAATTAAAAGTAGCACCAGTGGCAGCTGCTGCAATGAACTCCTTCTTCCCGTGTAATGTAGGCTTCAGTGAAATGAGCACTTTTTTCTCAAGTAATCTTTGAAATGAGTTCGTTTTTCCCAAGGACAATGTTTTTTTGACATGTATTTTCTCATTTCCTATTGAAATATTCCTATTTCTAATAAGACATACCATCCCACTTCTCTCACAGCAGACAATGACATAATATCTCCAATTCACGAAAAAATGCAATGAACCCCTTTTCCCGCGTACCCTTCATTTCTATTGTGAAATATAACATTTTTTACATTTAATTATTATGCTTATTTAACACATTATGAACAATATTATTTAGTTAACTACTTGTTTCACTACTAAATACTTAATCCAATCAGAATCTCACCCGATCATAAGATCCGTTTCTCAATACTTACTTGATTAACAAACTTTATTATTTACAGGCACCACGAGTGTACAAAGTAGCACCGCCCGTTGGTTCCGACCCAGTTGAAACCGATCTATGTACGAAGGAAGAGCGAAGAGAGCGAAAGCGTAAGATAAACATCCTCGAAGTGTTCCACCCGCAGTTAAATAAAAAGAGAAAAATTGCAGAAGTTGCAAACGCAAAAGTTGAAGTTAAGAAACAGAGGAGAAGAAGGCGTCTGACAAAACCGACGGCAACCATAAGTTTGAGGAAACCGAGCGGAGATGTTGCCGAACGGAAAGAAACGTGCATTACCATAAAAGTGGAAAAGCAAATAAAAGAAGTTAGTAACGAAGAGGAGAATAATTTGTCGGAGATTAGTAATAAGAGTAGTAGCGCTGAGAACCAGACTTTGGAAAGTGCTGTCGATGAATCCGTGGTGGAGAAAGATGTGCCGGTCCAGGTACCGAAGGAAAACGATTCAGAAGGCGATGCCGATGAGTCTGCTCTGGTTATAGACGAAGAACCTGTTCCAAGGAGAAAAAGAAGAAAAAGACGAAAGAAGGTAATCTTACTTCTTTCAGAATTTCTTCAGAATATAAAATCTTACTAATATTCCCTTTCAGTCCTTTGTCTTTGTATTATTTGCCTCTGCCGATGCGGAAGGCGATAGACAAATTTCATTTGGACGGTTTGATAATGTTCAATTGTTATCGTAACGAGATGTGAATAAATGAACGATCACTCGAATGTTTCCGTCCTAATTACGAAGTGTGTAATTAATAATCGAATCATTAATACTTTTTTATTTGAATAGTCCCATCAGGATCCAAAATTAAAGAGAGAAACAGTTCAGGCCAATGAAAATCTCGCCCAGGAAATTCTAAAAATTCAACCAAAAATAAATTTCAGAAAATAAATGTATTTTATTAAAGATTAAAGTTCAACGTTGACATTTTTTTAAATGAAAAACGAATAGAAAATAAAGAAACCAAACAAAATTATACGAAAAGTGATTACGATATCAAAATCAAAATTTCCTGTGGGGGGCAGCTCAAATTTCTAGTGGGACAAAGCAGTCGAAGCTGGAGGTTTAGGTACAAACAAATTCTACTAATATATTTCGTACACACAGGCAGCTATTCAGCGCCTTCGTGAGTAGATAACTTTCCCAAATATCTGGTTGAAACCCTAAAATCATATAAACCTTATTTTGGAAATTTGCTTAACTCACTTCAGCGGTGCAGCTGCGTGGTCGAATTATTTTAACAAGCAGTTAGTATAATTTACTGGAAAAGTATATTTTTCCTTCTTTGAAAACAGTTTCCACGTATTTTTATTTGAGAAGGCCCTCTAGTCAAATTCACATTTGATCTGCTTATTTTTTGTTTCTCACCCTAGTTTTTATTGTTTTATTTTTAGAAGGAAATAGCTTCCGCCACTCCTTCGCAGAAACGTAGAACTACGGATGAAGATGATCCTCGTTGGGACACGGACATTCCTGCTGGAGCAACTCCGTTCAAATTCGATGGAGTGGACGGTAAATGTTTTATCTTTGCTTAATTATATAAGTTAAATACATTTGTTAAACAATACTTATTTATATTCATTGTTTAGCTTTAGAACTACTTTAATCAATCAACATACCTTAATTTTCAGTCAATAGTAGTACTTGTTTTTTCAAAGTATGGCTACATGTTTCGCTGCCACAGGCAGCATCATCAGGCCAGCCAACAACACTAATACTAGTCCATTGTTTACATAAACATCGCGTACATAACAACACAATAAACAAAAAATAATTGTGCAGATATGGCACTTGTCAAAAATAAAAAATAAAAATAGTTTCTGTTCACAATACTTAGGCCACATGTTTCTTCACCGAGTTGTACTGGGAGACTGCTACCTCAGGTATTCCTTATCAGGAAACATGTAGGAAACTTTGAAAAAACAAGTACTACTATTGACTGAAAATTAATGTATGTTGAATACTTATTTCTTTCAGTCGCTGCAATTTATGTTTGATAAAACAACTAGCATGTCAACATTGTGATTGAATGCACTCCTTTATTAGAATGTGATCAGATGTACCAAACAACAATAATTATTAGATGTATGGCCTGCCCTACTCTCCAGTGATGGGTAATTTTGTCTGTTTTACTGATTACGGTTCTAGACTTCCTAAACTATATTCGTTTAGCTAAACGGTAAAGTACAGATAAATAAATATTTGAAACAAAACAAATCAAACTATGTTGATAATTACACACAAATACCGATTATTTAAACTAACAAATTATAGATTAATACTCTTCACTGCATAAAATAACACACAATAAATGTTTAAAAGTACAAACAAAACCAAGCTCAAGGAAAGCAACACCCTAAACTTGAGTTATAACTCATAATATGTTTGATGAAGATTTATTCGATTTGACAGTATATGTATTTGATTATTCAATGTATATTCAACGTAGTTTCAGAATTAGACGACAGATTGCAGTACTAATCAAGTAAATCGAGTTATAGTAAAATTCAACTCAGAGTGAGGCGGAAGTTGAAGCCTACGGAGGGTCAGCACGGTCGACTGGTTTCCGCTCCACTTCTACCTGAATTTTAATTTTTTATAGTAGCGTTATGCAAACTTTTTTTATAACAAGAAAATATAAAAATAAATCACATAACGTTGTGTATCACGATCGTCTGTTTATTTTGATACCAAATTTGAAGTAAATCGGTAAATGTTGAGTAATTAAATGGCATAGCTTTTAATGTAACTAAGAACTATTGAAGGTGTTTTTAATTACTCAACATTTACCGATTTACTTCAAATTTGGTATCAAAATAAACAGACGATCGTGATACACAACGTTATGTGATTTATTTTTATATTTTCTTGTTATAAAAAAGTTTGCATAACGCTACTATAAAAAATTAAAATTCAGGTAGAAGTGGAGCGGAAACTAGTCGACCGTGCTGACCCTCCGTAGGCTTCAACTTCCGTCTCACTCTGAGGTGAATTTTACTATAGTTTGACGTTAGCAATACCAGTGCAAAATTCAAATGAAGTATACTCTTTAGTTACTCAAAAGTTACTACTTTTGTACTTGTAAATATAGCACATAGCAAATTTTTAGAGACAATAGCCTACTATTTTAAACAAAAAATTGGCAAAATGTCTCTTATGTAGTCAATATCCTTTATCAGAAATTTAAATCTTCAGTAGAAGACGGTAAACATAAATACATTTTACTTATGTAAATAAAAAAACTAAGAAAGTTTTATTTTAATTAATATTATTCACTTAAATAGAAGTTTTTTGCAGTGCTTAAAATAAAACGAGGTCAAAACTTGAAAAAATAATATTAATAAATAAGGATGTCTTATCTCTACCACTCGGCAATCAATGCATTGCTCAATGATAAGTCTTGCGAGTGAGATCCAGCCATTGTTTGTATGTAGGCTACTCCGTGTTGTGCTCTCATTTGAGATATTTATTTTTTAATTAATTAATTGTGAAATTAAAATCACCAAATGTGGTCCAAATTATAATGTTTGGTCTAGTTTTGATTACAATAATCTCATTTATAAACTTTTTTAGTCCGAAAAAGCTAACAAAATAAAAGTTTAAGTATCGTTGATATAGGCCTATTCTGAATCTTGGGTCTCCTATTTGTAGTCGTTCGCAGCGCTCGCCGAACATCAAATGCGTGCCGCGAGGCTGGCAAAAGGGTGTCTAGTGCTGCCAAGTTGTCCCATTTCGATTCCGCGCTGAAGGACGATATTGGAGACTTTACTGTAGGTGGCTCGCATAGTCGCAACGCACTGTAGTGTGGGGGATTTCTTGATTTTTTTTCTTGAATGAGTATGATTTACCGGAACGGCATTCCGGCACCAGTAAACCCCTGACACACTGTTACAATAAAAAATAGAAAGAGTAATTTTGTGTCGAACTAATCGTTTTAAAAGTCTGGTCTTGTTAATTTCCGGGCATGAGTAGCTGGGGGTGGTTTTTAGTATACTCAGTATATGCAATAAGAAAAGAAAACAGGAGGTGTAGACGTAAGTAAATTAATAATATTCGAATTAAAAGCACTCCAGTAAGGTGAAGAATAGCTAACTTCTATGCATAGCTTAACTTCTTGCAAATGAAGTACATTTTAGAGTTTGAAAAATTATTTGTTATTTGTTAACTTAGTTTGTATAAAATGTTTAGATCACTAACCTTAGTTTAAATATACCAAGATGTTCACTTATATGGAGGATTTGTTTTGTAAGTTTGAAGTAGCTGCATGAAACCTTTTGTTTCAATTCTACCAACTGTGGAATTTCATAATACAGTAGAGCCGGGGTTATCCGAGCCCCGACTAACCGAATTCCAGGTTAACCGAGGTAGTAAAAAACAAACAAAAAAAGTTCGGTATGCGGTAGACGCATGCGTTAAAATAACCGCACAGAGTAAAATCCACATATAGCGGCAAATCTACTATACTGTACTTATATTAGCCGCATAATGTTTCGTCAAAAATGATTCCGGTAAATAAAACGCAAAGTTTTTAATTATTATTAAATCCAGTAATCCCAATGCTTTGCTAATCATCAATAGGATTAGGATTTTTGACGTTTTAAGGTATTTTGACCAGTACAAGCACTGTTTATTCTAGAGAATAATAGATTTTCTAAATAAATAACATAATTATTTATAAGTAGTGAACTAAATAAAAAATCAAACAAATGACTTCAATGATATTAATCGGGTAGTCGGATACACTTAGTAACGTAGTAAGAGTAGACAGACGTCTGTGATTTTTGTTTACGCGATGGTGATGTCATAATTCTTTATCTTGCACCTGTTTCTTCTATTGTGTCTAACTTCTACCCTACCCAGCTTACCCCTCTCTCACACATCTCCTTTAGTTTTTTGTGAGTGTAAAGTAGTTTGATTCAGTATCAAGTAAACCCTTGCTCTTAAAACGTTGCGTGTGTCATACTCATACTGCATACGGTTTGTTTAGTTTTTAAACGAGCGAGTTCCGTTAAACAGAAAACACTTACGGACTTCTTCAAAAAATTATTTACTGGAACATGTACTGTAGTCTATGTACGTCTTTTTATCATTTTGTATTTGTATTTTATTTTCATTTGGATGTTAGTTTGTCATTTGATAATACAGTAGATGCTTTTTTCACATCTTTTACAACGTTTTCATTTATTTCACCAGTTCACCCTTTCGATTTTTGACAGAGTTTGTGTTATTCGAGTTTTCGCTTATCCGATGTACCGTCGGTCCACATTACCTCGAATAACCACGGCTCTACTGTATTACAGCAGAGTCTCGATATTTCGAGTTGAATGGGACCGAGAGTATCTCAGATTGTGAAAAATTCAAATTACACGGAATATGTAGAGGTTAAGATAAAACTACTATTTTATAGTCCTCGTATCTCCAAAAAAATTAAAGTTTTATTAAATATACAATATTTTGTATTGAACACTGAGGTAAAAAAGTAATTTTATACACAGTAAAAAATAGAAACTTACTAAAGAAATCATAAATAGTTTTTTGTTTAACTACACTGCAACGTTTACGAGCTGCGATGTCACGCTAGGGAGATACGGCAGTGCCGGGAAAAGTTTGTTTCGATGTTATTTTTGTATATACAGTAGAACTTGGATAATTTGAACGTCTTTAATTCGAAATTACCGTTAATTCGAAGTTTCGGTTCGGCCCTTGAACTTTATATGATATCAATGTAAAAAAATTATGCATAATTCGAAGTCAACTGCTTTAATTCGAAGTTTTTTTTCAACACTAAAAATAAAATCTTGAGCTATGAAAGAGATCGCTGGATAAATAGGTCATTGCCTGATAGAAAGGGGCTGGACATAGGGGGCAGGACGTACATGTTTGTACACGTATTGTAATTCTAGACTCGGTACCGGTTTACAAGAATTTAGCCTTCCGAGAATTCTCTAGATACCGATACTGTAGTTTGTCATTGATGCTCTACCCAATCTCTGTCTGTTGTTAAATCTCAATTCTCGACAAAACCTTTTGTAAACAGACATATTGTTTATTGACACTTGTACTGCGCATAACTCTATCCCACTTATATGGACAACGTTACGGTTATTATTCCCCCTCCCCCCGAACATGAATTTAGTTGTACACCCAATGGATCAGGCCATTATAAAAAAAGTTAAGCACTTTTCCCGGCATTTATGAATCTTGACAGATTCATTGGAAAACAAAAATTTAAAGATCGGTATCCTACAAGCAGCAAGAATGTGTCACAATGCATGGTCACATTCAATGCTATTTGAGACTCGAATTACACGGAACCTCGGAATATCGAGACTCTACTGTATAAGTATTGAGTTTCCTCAGTTGTGTCAGTAATATTTTATTAAATTTTTTCTGAAGACAGTAAATAGAAGGTTTGGAGATTGTTAGGGTTTGAGTTCCGACTAACGTTGATTCTACCTGTTATTAGGGTTCGGGTGGTTCAGTGATTACACAATGCTCTTTTTACACCGTAACGTTAATTACTATATATTCATTTACTCTCATAATATTTATGCCTCTACAAAATGAGCGGTCCTATTCCTTTAACAATACAATTTAAACATACAAAGATTGATCTAACAATTTTATTAATTCTTATTATTCTCAAATAATTAAATCCCAAGACAGAGCTAAACTTCAGAAACTAGCTGTACCTTCAGATTACCGCAATGCCGTTACAGCGATGGGTTACATAATTGGTTTGCTCACCTTGCTATTTGTACTTCCGACGTAAGGATTTCCGTGGTACTTTTCGATGGCTTGATGGTCAGAGCTACCGTTGTCCTCGACCGTCTCTCCAAAACCACTAGCCCCGTTTTAGGTCAGAGGGGAGTATATATAATCTAGCAGATTACAGAACTGTACAGAAAACTAGAATCCAGCTTGTGTCGGCTGTTGCAACACTTTTTTATATTTTGCAGTAGCTTCTACTTTCTGTGTTCTTGTCTTGGGACTTATAAATTTTACATGGTTATTTCTTTATTTTACAATTTTGTTTCCTAATAATAATAATACCACTAATCATTTGCTTACGCAACTATTCCTAACAAGACACATATTTGACCACTTCTAACCTCCTGTTATTTTCTCACTATACTGTAGTATAGAGAAAGTATATTGAAAAAAAAAAAAATCGATTTGAGATTTTTGTGGAAATATCCATTTTGGGACCCTCTGAGTCCAAAAAAGTAGTTTTTACAAAATGTCTGTCTGTATTTTTGTATGTATACAAAGCTAGAGAGAAAACTAAATGATCGATTTTGAGCAAATTTGCACCAAACATGTCAATTAGGCCTGTACAGATGCACAATAAAAGCTTTTGAAAAATTTTGAAAACGACCCCCTTTTTGACCAAAAAATCAGTTATTATTTTTTTATAAAAAACCCGCTCTAACTATTTTGAAAAAAATTGGCTTTTTTGTAGCCCATAATGTACCCTACCATATGCAAAAAAACCGCATCTTTCAAATATAATAATATCTGATTTTAAGATTTTTTTTTGCGAAAAAGGGGGTTGTTTTTCAAACTTTTTCAAAACCTTTTATTGTGCATCTATATAGGGCTAATTGACATGTTTGGTGCAAATTTGTTCGAAATCGATTGAATAGTTTTCTCTTTAGCTAATAATAATAATATTTATCACTTATTCTCCTATTTTAATGTACTATCCCCTCTTCTACTTTAATACAATTAATTATGAAGTCACAGTTGGAGGTTACTACGGAGGTTGGCGTGCGAAGCACGCAATGCACTGCGTATTGAAAATACTCCCAATATATGGTTGGCGTGTGCGAAGCACGCAATGCATTTTGTATTGAAAATACTGCCAATATGAGAGTTGGCGTGCGAAGCATGCAATGCACTGTGCGTCGGCCGCTTCTCATAGTGTTCAATGTCAAGCTCATTTAAATATGTTTGTGAGAAATTATGTGCCAGTTCCTGGTACCGTTTATTTTTGAGACAAGTTAGGCATAGTAAAATTAACCTTTTTGATGTTGGTATTATGTTTTCAGGGTCTGAAAGGGAATCTATCATAATTCCTGATAAGAAGTTACCTCACGGTTGGGCAAAACATACCATGCTAAGAAGGAATAACACCAAGTGGGACGTCTTTCTTGTCAAGTAAGTATAGCCAAAACCTGATCTATTTAAAATTGACAGTTCTGTTACTATCTGTTGAAAGTGATAATCTTGATCACTTTGTTTAGCGAATTTACATAGGGAAGATGAGCTATTACAGTGACCCTTATGGTGGGACCTAGTAGTAAATGTGCACCGTTCATGATCCCCAGAACACGTTTTTAAGGTGTCATTAAAAATGTTATATATACAGTAGAACCCCTCTCGTCCGCCCTCGGCTGGTCCGCCACTCCGGTTAATCCAACCGTGCTCGAGCCAAAATTAGTGACTTACATCTTGTCGGGCCATTGTTTTTTACTTGCTGTTATCGCTTGTCCGCTTTAGTGCTCTGTCATATCTGGTATCGTTTCTGTTGTGTGTGTTTTTTGTACTGTACTATGCAGTTTAAGTGTTTACAGGCAGGCCTCTTTACACGCATTTTACGTTATCTCGTTTACGCGTAAAACAGGTCCCGTTTTATGCTATCTCACTTTTGCGCGGTAAAAAAAGTCCATGAAAGGTTTTGTATTTGAGCTGAGTTGTTTGGAGTGTAGGCCACAGTTGATAATTTTATAAGGTATTGGTGCACTGTCATCTCACTCTTCCCTCAAGGTCAATGCTATTAAAACAGTACCCCTACCCACCCCTACTTGCTCTGTCATTGTATGGGTTTGTTTATTTTTACAACTTAGTCAGTCATATCAAGAACAAGCTATCTTTCGCTGTCAGTAACGAAAATAATCTCGATTGATAATCTAAAATGTACTTATATTTTTTTATCTTAATTTACTCAATTTAGTTGTGTGTGAAATGTAAAGCACCTGTACTATATGAACACATTTTTCATTTAGGCCTACCATATTGTTTGTACAGAATGTAGTCATTTTTTTTGTTGAGAATTTAGTCTCTAAAATTCATTTGAAAAACAAAACCGTTGGTTTTAATTACTAAAATCCATTTTAATGAAGGCCTACTGGATCAATACAATACTAAGCTGTATGACGTTCTATTCTGGCCTATCGCCTCAGCCTATAAATAGTTGATGTTATAAGCGGTTTCGTTTTACACGCCACTTGTTGGTTTTATGTCAGTGTTCTTCTGTGTTCGTTATAGTGTATTTGTTTTACGCTGTGTGTACAGTTGTGTGCTTTTTATAATGTCTGGAATTAACCGTTGATCGTTGGAAAACCCGTCACGGCGTTCGGTTTTTTCAGCAGATAATTTTCTGTATTTTTTGATAATCCGTCCTTTTTTGCGTTCCGACCATACTTCCAGTCCCAAAGGTGACGGATTAGAGGGGTTCTACTGTATATGTGTTCGCACTCTAGTGGGCACATTTTAAGTAAAAATTTGGTACACACATTGGTTGTTTGGACGAGTCCGTTAGCCGAAAAAATTCAATAACTAAAAGTACCTTTTTCGAACTTTTTTTAGTTTTTTTTGTACGAGAATTAAACTTTTTGGTGTTTCATCTAAAAAAAATAAATGTAGGATATTATTCTGATTTTTGCATGACCTTATAGCTCGCTTGGTTCCCCAAAAATCGATAAAAATACCATAAAAGTACCCGGTTCAAATCCATGTGGGGGCCGAGACCGATGGCCGAGTTTGTACGCTGCAAGCGAAGCAGTCCATAACATGAGGCCGCATGTTCGAGGTACAAACTCAGATCTGGGCAAAGCCAGATTTTCTGGTGTGAGTGGAACGAAGGAGCGCGTGAGTCCAAGCTGGAGGCTTAGGTGCAAACAAATTCTAATACATTTTGTACACGTAGGCAGCTATTCAGCATCTTCGTGAGTAGATCAATTCCCAAATAGTTGGTTGAAACCCTAAAGCGTATAAACTTAGTTTAGGAAATTCGCTCAACTCACGTCAGCGGTTCAGCTGAGTGGTCGAATTATTTCTTACTGGCAGTGCTGGTGCAGTTACAAAAAATATAGCTACAAACATGCATAATTTTCTTATTTTTTTTAAGGTAAAAAATTAACTAATTTCAAAATGTTTAATTGACTTTATTATTTGTTTGGAGTTAAGCTAATCATGAAGAAGTTTAACTTATTTTTTTTTCTTTCTAATGAACACTTTGCTTTGAAAACTGATGGAATAAAATGGAAATATTTCCAAAAATCATTCAAAATTTAATTTTAAATAAAGAATTTTCTTATGTACTAATGTGAAAACATACCTCAATTTACTTCCGTTGGAGTTGTAAAACAAAAAAAGTAAATATTTAAAATTTTAAAAAGTTATTTAAATTGTTCTCTTTTTTTCAGTCCTGAAGGCAGGAAGTTCAGATCTCGAAATGAACTTCGAGGTTACTACAGTGAAATCCAACAGCCTTACCCGGAGGATCATTTTGATTTTGTCGTCGGACGAAAACAACAACTGATTGAAGACAGTAAAAATAAAATCAGAATAATTACACCGTAAGTTTTTACGATTTTATAAAGTTAGACCAATGGATAATTCCATGTCAAATCAACACAGTCATTTTACCTGACCATCTCAGATTTCAATGAAATTTGGTATACTGGTACACCCCATAAAGACTAAGAAATATACCAAATTTCAACTTGATATGTCTATTAGTTTCATAGTTACGCCTAGTTAAAGTTTTCAAAAAACGCTCAAAATCGACCCGTTATAGAAACTTTAAAGTGCTATAGCTCCCCTCAGAATGAAGCTAGAAAGATGGGAGAGGTGTCATTTTGCAGCATTTTTCAAGCCCTTTCTAAAAATGTATAACACTATAGGGGTCTTAATACATTTTTTTTAACTATTTCAAGATCAAAAATTAAATTTCAAATTTTTCAAAATTCGACGCTTTAAAAATTTTGAAAAAATTCTCAAACAGTCCTTGTATAGTTGTTAATTGATGGTATACATTTCATTATGGGATCATAATGGGTTCTTACAGAAAAATGCATACAAGGACTATTTGAGAATTTTTTCAAAATTTTTAAAGCGTCGCATTTTGAAAAATTTGAAATTTAATTTTTGATTTTGAAATTTTTAAACAAATTTGTATTAAGACCCCTATAGTATTATACATTTTTAGAAAGGGCTTGAAAAATGCTGCAAAATGACACCTCTCCCATCTTTCTTGCTTGATTCTGTGAGGTGCTATAGCAGCTTAAAGTTTCCATAACGGGTCAATTTTGAGCTTTTTTTTTGAAAACTTTAACGAGGCGTAACTTTGAAACTAATAGGAATATCAAGTTGAAATTTGGTATTTTTCTTAGTCTAAATGTGATGTACCAGTATACCAAATTTCGTTGAAATCGGAGATGGTCAGGTAAAATTTTAATTTAAACTGTGTTGAGTTCATACGGAATGACCCCAATCAGTTTCAATGTACAGTAAACTGTGAGAAATTTTAAATTGCATATAGGAAAAAATATGTACGCCTTGAATTGTTCATGATAGAATAATATATGCTTTAACAATATATT
>JAGFPH010005038.1:10926-27924 GCA_018207615.1 Philaenus spumarius | reverse complement strand
AAATCCCAAAGATCGTTTCGTTCAAACCAGTATTAAAATTCGGTAGGCCTAATATGTGCAGCCTAACCGCTCACCATATATATATATATATATATATTCTGTCAATGAAACCACTTTAAATATTACTAACCAGGCGACGCTTTTATTCGTACAGGTTATTTAAATGTTGTAGGCCTAATAGGCTTAGGTTGCTCTTAGGCGGCTTCACAACGCCCTCACCTGCCCACAAACTCAATTGAAATGCAACTCTTAAATCCTTGAACCCTTTAGGCAATGAATCCGTTAAACTAATTAGGAATAATGTAGGCCTAATATACGCAAAGCTTCTCCAAATATCCCGATAAGTAAACCCCGGATGCTATTCACCACCGCTTAAAATGCCTTAACTATAAGATTTACTAACTCTATTGCAAAAGCGTTCAGCGTGGTTAAATCCAACTTATAACGATGACCCGGCCGGTTACTACGCAAGCCTATACTTGAATCCGGGTCTGACACTTACCTCTTCTTACTTTGATGAGCCAGTTTTCACCAGGCGAGCATCTGCCGTTACTTCAAGCTGATGATTTGCACCTAGCGAGCCAATCGTTACTTGAAGAGAGGTACTAGCTGGTTTTCACCAAGCAAACAACTTTCTTCTCTGCAGCCTTAGAGCTCCGTCTTATATAGCGGTCTGCTCCCACTCTCGGCGGGCCAGCCTACATAGTCCCACCTACGCACTGGCTCTCTCCGCGTTACCCACTCCTTACCGAGAAAAAACGCAAGACTAAACACAGGCGTGCGATAAGATTCCTGCTTCTGATTACATTTAATTTAAAACATCGACAATTTTTCCCCTTCTAATTTTGGGACGTTACAGCCTCAAGAACGAGGTGCAAACTCGCAAAACCTATTTTTGAATGTGCACATCTGGCGGTCAACAAATCCCCATGGGATGGCAACAAAACTTCCCTAAATTCAATGTTTTTTATCCATATCTTGGTGGAAAGTTTTTGACCTTTCTTTTTTGGTAAACAACTATAACTGGTGTTTCTTATCTTGATGTGCTACAACTTTGGCAGCAATATGTTTCGCCGTCTTACTGGTATAATTCAGTACGCAATTGGTTAAAGAGTTTTGTAGCCGACCGCTGGATTAGCCGCAAGGGACCAGATGACAGAGCTGGTTTTTCATGGCATCCACGTTTACCCCGATCTGGCGCCGTGCGATTTTTACTTTGGGCGTTAGTAAAGGATCGTGTGTATGTGCCTCCGCTACCAGCTGACCTGCCCGACTTCAAAAACAGGATCGAAGCAGTTTTTGCAACAATTACTCCTGATACACTGAACTTGGTTTGTGACGAACTCGGCTATCGACGCGATATATGCCGTGTGACGAATGGTGCTCACATTGAACACTTGTAGGAAAAACTGATTGAGTTGCTAGCTTTTATTTGATCAGTCAAAATTGTTTACAACGCCCACCAAAGGGGCAGGGAAATCTGGTCGCTATAACCGGTGGTCGTTATAACCAAACACAATTACCAGTGCAGTATTTTATTTTTGAACTTTCTAACAAGGAAAAATCAGAACGTTAAATTTAACCATAAATTACGTATATATTATTTTGGAAAAACCGTGCTTATTGTTATTTTCTAATTTGTAGTTACATTAAACAGTACATACTTTATTTATAATACACACACATACAAGTTGTAGAAAAAATATGTGCCACAATAAAAATACTGTACATAACATATTTAAACATATAAAGAGCTTACTAATTCATATTACATAAATGAAAAAAAATCATTGTTTGAAAAAGTACATAATTAGTTTTTGTTTAATAGAATGTTAATTGTAATAATTTTTTTCAATTTCTTTTTCTAAGACGATCATAGCTTCTTTAACATTTTGCTTTGGCTCTTCCTCAAATAAGAAGTACGATCTAACTGTTGACATGGCGTTTATTGCAGTGCTAGCAATGCTCACTCAGAACCAGAACATAAAATCAACTGTGGAAATAATAACTAGTAAACACTCAACCATCTTCCAAATTCTATGAGAACTTATTTATAGGTCTTGTAACCATATCGTGAGAAAACCTCTCCCTCCGACAAACCAATGTCTGTTTACTTCCCGCAGGTCTTTATAAACTTCCTGCAGCCTGCAGTCGTTATAAACAAATTTTAATTCCAGAAAATGACTAAACTGTGTTACTACAACCGATTTCGTCGTTATAGCCGCTGTCGTTATAAACACTTATTTTTCCTGTAATGTTCCTATGAGAACCAAACTTTTAAGAATTTCGCCTTTATAGACAGTATGTCGTTATAGGAAGTTCAGGCTGTATTATTTATAATTGTAAGTTATATGTAATAAATACTACAAAGCCTTAAAACATGGATGTTTATTTTGAAACACACGATGTTATGTAGAAAATTTACTTAACCATACATAGTGAGATAAAAGACTTGAAGATATCAATAACTTGTTAGTTTCAATATTGAAATAGCTGCTTTAAGTTAATACAGTTAAGGTAGTGGTGGTACAAAATTTTAATTTCTTTTGTATTCCTCTAGATATCGCCGCCTCTATCGGACTTACCAGCCGTGCCTCCAGCAGATGGAAATATATTGGAAACAGTTAAAGATGAAGCACCATCTCCACAGACTCTGGCTGAAACATGTACTTCGGGCAAAGTGCATTCGACAACAGGAAAAGAAGAAAAAACTTCAACAATAAAAACGATACTACCTCTTAGACAGCCTGTCAACAATTCTGATGATATGTAAGTATTTAAAAAAAAAATTTGTATTAATAGAGGTGGAGAACTTTATTCAAATTCAAAGTGGGGGCTTGCCATACCCGTGGGAACATTCGATTCGTACTTCTACCGATCACCGAGCCACTTGAGGTATGTCAAGCCTGTCAACTTATATTTGACCGAGCGAAGCGAGGTCTCCGTTTTAACTCGACCGTTCAGCATTTCGTCTGTGTGTCTGTCTCACGATTACAGCCAAACGCCTTGACCGATTTTGATGATTTTTTGCATGAATGTTCCTTATTCCTAGGCCGAGCCATGTATATATACGGTTTTTTTTCCATTTTTCATTTCTAACCCCTTAAATAAAATAAAAATGGCGGCCAGACCGTTTCTCTCAGTGTAAGCTTTTTTCCAAAGCCAGTTTGTGGCTTAACCGTAAGTCGAATTTAAAAACTAATAATATTTTGCCAGAAACAAATTAAATTTTCAATAAAATTGTATTCTTGATTTTTTTCCATATCTCTACGGTAAGCTCACAAAATGGCTGTAAACTTAAAATTTGTTAAAAATCGTCCAAGTTTTTTGTATTTTAACCATGTTTTATACGTTTATTCTAAACCAATTCAAAAGTGTTCCGCAGCTTTTTTGTAGATAAAGGTTCATAGAATGCATATATATGCCAGTAAAGAAAACGATTGAAGTAAAATTAACAACGTTATTAGCTCAAGAAACAAGCATGTTCAGTAACGAAAGGAAAAAGTTCAACTTTAGGCCTACATAAAAAGTAGTTTTGTAATTTAGTTCTAAATAGAACTGTATAAAAATATTTATCAATTTCAAATTTCTTATTTTGAAAACACCAGTTTTTATGTTCCTATAAAAGACTGCTAACAAAACTACGCCTGTTTTGAATATTAATTTAGGAATATATCCTTTGCCCAAAATTGACATATTATTATAAGAAAGTGTAGAGAATAAATCAAAGAATTGAACTGTATACTTGTAAGTTGTTATTTTATAAAAGTATTTTACTTAGCTTTACTTGAATTACAAAATGAGATGAAACAAATGAAACCTCACGGCGATAAAGGACATACAAAAAATGACCGTTGGACAGCGTGGGAAGTGATGGTACATGGGTTGAGATCACTATCACGACGCTTTAACATCGTTTGTTTTCATTATTTCTAATATTGGAATATGATATGGAACTGTAAATACATTGTTTAGTTATTTATGTATGTAAATATTTAATTTTACGTTTTCCCTCAATAACGCTGATATTTGTTGAGCTACCTTATGCATTATTAACCTACATAAAACACAATGCCCCCTAAAAGAAAATCTTTAGCAGTTAAAGCTCAAGAAAAGAAAAAAAACGAGAACCAGAAACCCCGGAATCACGGGAATTGCAGAATAATGTTTCACTGGCTAAACCTTCTGCTTTGTTCCTTACTGGGCACACTATGTAACCTAAGCTCAAAACCACATTTGTTATTTCAACGAGCGAGGTCTACTGTTAACATAGGTCTCTACTAGTAATAGGGATGGAGAACTTTAATCAAATTCAAAGTGGGGGCTTGCCATACCCGTGGGAACATTCGACTCGTACTGCTACCGATCACCGAGCCACTTGAGGTATGTCAATTCATGCACCATAGGATTGCAGCTTGAAGTACTGTTCAGGTTTTTAAACAGATGAGCTGTTGCAGTGACTCGTGAGACCTAAGGTCAAGGAGCACCGATCATGGTCCCCAGAACACGTTTTAGAGTGTCATTAAAATTGTATATATATATGTGTGTGTGTGTGTGTGTTTGCACTCTAACGGCCATATTTTACATCTGATTTTGTCCAAATTTGGTACACACGATTGTTTTCTAAGTCGCTTGGACGAGTTCGCTAGCGTAAAGAAACACACAACAACCGGAAGTACAAATTTTTTAGATGTTCCATACTAGAATGAAACGTTTTTGGTGCTTTATCTAAAGAAATAAATATAGAAGATTATTCTGCACATTTAGGTTTTTTTACACGACCTTAAGTTCGGCTGGTTCCCTCAAAGTCGATCAACTCGTAAAATAACATAAAAGTACCCGGTAGGATATTTTTAACATGGCAGCTTTGACCCGAGGCCGCCAGGTCGAGGTGCAAACTCGTAATGTGCAGTACATAATCCGAGCTCGCCAGGTCAAGTTGCAAATTCGCAAAGTGAGTTTTCCCTCTGCAAGCGGAACGAAGCACCACATAAACCGAAGTTGGAGGCTGAGGTGTAAAACAAATTCTACGAATATATTTTGTACACACTGGCAGGTTCCCAAATAGATGGTTGAAACCTTAAAATATATAAACTTAATTTTGGAAATTCGCTCATCTCACATCAGCGGTCCAGCTGCGTGGTCGAATTATTTGCTTTCCTTTCATTCCGATGTGTAATGTTTGACTTTTTATAGAAAGACTAAAAAATAACTCTTAGAATAAAAACACATCAAGAAATTTGTCAGAGAAAAGTAAATACAAGAAATTGATTCTATTCTTGTTCAAAAAATTGAGGAGATATTGAGTTTGTTTCTTTGTAACTTAAGAATTTCAAGATTTTGCTTATAAATTATTTGTTCCAAACAATAACTTTATAATGTATTACACATCGTTATTGCACTGGTTGAGTGAACTAAACATCCTTAACAATAGTTATTAGACTCATAAATATAATAAACATTCTTATTTGAAAAAGAAAAAGTCCTCTTTCATCAAGACAAAGCACGGCCTCATACCTGTGCCGTTTCAACGGCTAAAATTGTGGAATTGAAGTTCAAATTGTTACAACATCCACCGTTTTCGCCAGATTAGCCCCCGGTGACTTTGTCTTATTTCCAAACTTAAAAAAATGGCTCGGTGGACAACGGTTCGGGACAAACAAAAAAGTCATCTCCCCAACAGATGCTTATTTTGAGGGTCTTCCAAAATCTTACTTTTTGGACAAGTTTAGAAAGTTGGAAAAACGCTTAGAAAAGTATAACATACAAAAGGAAATTATGTTGAAAAATAAAAAAGAAAAAGTGTTACCCAAAACACTTTGTTTTTGTATCTTTTTTTAAGGATTTATTAAAAAAGTTTAAGTTGTTTAAGACATAAGTAGACTAATATTTTAATGTGTCACCTTTCTTTCAGGATGGAACTTGTAATGGAAGAAGAGAGCGATGAAGACACAGCGAATTATTCCACATCTCCGACCGGTAAAAGTATTCAGAAGATTCTCAGAAGCGAAGACTGTCCGTCTCTAACACCGAAGAAAAATAAACCAGGTCAGTCAATGGATGTACGTAACGGATGAAGTAAGTTGGAATTTAAAAGAAAAACAATTTGTACAAACACATTTTTATCTGCTCATAGATGAAACTGTTAAACTTGAAAAAGAGGAGGTAGAAGAGAAACAGGTACTCACGTCTCCTTCGGGTACCAGCTACAGGTTTGCTCGACAGAGGACGCCGCTGGTGTCTTTGGAGAAACTACAGGTTACACCTGATAGTAATGGTAGGACATCTATCTTTCTTTACTATTGAGTAATATTGAAGTTTACCCTTATTTTATTAGTAAATTACTGTATTTACATTTTGGTAATACAGGGTGTCCAGTAATTACGGCATCAAACTTTGGGAAATGTTTCTTTGGGTCGAAATAAGAAAACAAAGTTCATATAAAACAAACATACGTCTAAAAACAATTTGTTTTCCAGATATCCGCCATTTTGTTTTTTGTACAAAATAAATCATATCTAGAGTACGGTTTGATTGATTGATTTCAAACTTGGAATGAAGTTTAACCTAACAATGATATATCTCAAGAAAAATAAGCGATTAAATCTAATCATGCATGTCAAAATGGCAGCCGTTTGAAAATTTCAAATCCAAAGTACTCAAAAACCGTACATTTTATCAAAAAATGTCAAGACCCCTTTTTTGTAGCCCTTTTGATTCCCTATCAGACGGTGTAACGATCGGATGAAGGATAATAGCTAAGATAAAGATAACGACAGCAAATGTACATACAATATTGTAGTATTTACTGTGTTTGTATAGGATGCCGGGTTGAACAAACCAATTATTACACATAACTTAACTATTATCCTTCATCCGATTGTTTTGACAGTTACACCATCCGATAGGGAATCAAAAGGACTACAAAAAAGTATCTTAATATTTTTTGTTAAAATGTACGGTTTTTGAGTAATTTAGATTTGAAATTTTCAAACAGACGCCATTTTGAAACGCACGATTGGATATGATCGCTTAGTTTTCTACAGACAGATCACTGTTAGGTTAAACTTCATGTCAAGTTTGAACTCAATCAGTCGAACAAATCTCTTCTTTTTAAAAATTTTTTTAAAAAAAAAAAAAAAAAATGGAACTTTTTATTTGTTTTTATGTAAGGAACCCACTCCTGAAGTTTGGCGTCCTATTTAAGAAACACCCTCTATATTGTTGTCTCCACAAACAAAAAAAGTAAATTTTCTAAGCAAAAAAAAAAAAAAAATAATCATTCTTTGCATTTTCTAAAAGGTTTTTAGCGTTAACATTTTTTGTAATATTTTATTTTGGTACAAGACTTTTAAATTTTGCTAGTTACACCTGTATCATAGAATAAATATTGAGCAGTTAAGCTTGTACAAAAGTATAGCTAGTTCCATGTTATGGTCATTGTTTCACATTTGGGTTATAGAGAGTTTCATTGTTTTAACCTGAACATCAATGTAGTTGTATCTCAACACTCATGTACTTATTTATCTCTGCATTAGGTTACAAACTTTCAGATTAAATGTATTTAGGTTTTACAGTATTTTGATAGGATAAAACTTGAACACAGAATGTCACAACTAATGCGTTTCAACGACAATGTCACCATCTTCAGTGATACGCGAGGTACAATTATCAAACTATAACTCAAAGAAGATAATACATGGTGTCTACCAGGCACCAAAAGTCTCAAAAGTACCCAAAAAGTAATGAATTTTTGTCTAAGGTCATCTATTTTTTCCCTGCCTGAAATAGAATTTCCCGCCCCCCACAGTTTGAACTGTATCTTTTGAACTGTGGCTAAAACTCTAATTCTAAGTTCAAATATATTTAACCCTCCAAGTGGCATGGTTAAAGCTAAAATTGAAAAGCCTGTTTTTAGCGTTTTGCAAGCATATTTTTAAAAATTCGCCAAAAATAGTAATTGAACCCCAATCCAAAAGTTTTCCATAGCTTTTTTGTAGAAGAAACTTCAAAGAATTCAAATACATATGCCACTAAAAATTAGTTTCTTTTGAAATTGTAGAAGTTATTACCTTAGAAAGCAAAAATGTTTAGTAACGGAAGGGAAAAAAACAACTTTATGCCTACATAAAAAATAGTAAAACATTTTTGTAATTTTTTTCAAAATACACAAAAGTTTTATAATTTAGTTCTAAATAGAAATACGTAAACATATATTTCAATTCCACAATTGTTTAGTTCAAAATAACGCTTTGAATGTTTTTACTACATAACCTGCAAATCAGACTAAGTTCAAAGCGACTAGGCCTAAACATTTTTTACTTCAAACAATGTTTTTTTTTTTATCCCAAAAATTCGAGAATGAAGTATATCGTCGGATCGTTTTTTACCCAGTTTCAAATAACTTTATATTTTGTAATGAAAAATCAAAATATCAAAGCGGCAATTTAACCTAAAACCTTATTTCTAGGCTATCTTATTTCTTCACTTACCGTTTTATTAGAACACTGTTATAAGCCTAATTTCACTCAAACACAATCTACACTTATTTATTTATAACTAAAACACAATATAACACTATTTTATAAACTATAAACACTTTCAATTCACTAAAATATCAAGACGAACAAAACTTACTGTGAACGCTTTGAGATCAGAGTGTAAAATGGTTATTAGGTTATAGACCGCTTCATTTACATCATGTCTGTGCCAACTAAATTTCACCTAAATTATTTGAACTGAACATAGAATAAACGTTGGAATTTTATCTTTAAAACAGTATATTAAACATCTTATGAATAAATCGATTTCTGATAGTAAAAATCTATTTACAAAATGCTTGCTTATTGGCCGAATCGTTAACCAATGACATGCCTTTATTGTAAATTCGATATCTCGAAACCAAATATAGCAGCACCTGATATCTAAACACCACTTGAAAGATAAAAGTCTGATGAATCCAATGCTGTGATGATCTTTGTGATAATTGACAACTGTAAGGAGTTGCAGACCGTTGAAAATTACAAAGTTTTACGTTCTTAACCTCGCGATTTCGCACCGAGAACAGCTGTTTGACATTCTACAATTTTGAAACGATGGTTACGTATGTAAATATACGTTTTACGAAAAAGTTTTAAATAAAAAAATTAAAGTTTAATCTATTTCCTTTCCAATGGTGCCGGTGTTATTACGATTGGATGATTTTAAGTGAATTAATTAATCAAAAATACAAATTTATGTAAATTCTCGCTAATTGTCGAAATGGCTGCATCTTGCGCCTGAGAGAAACACTTTGGGCAGTCTGCCACTGGGAGGGTTAAAAAATGTTTGTAGTAATTAGTAATTATCATTTTGGTTAAAACAAAGTTGGTAGATGATATTCTGTAATATGATGTAAACTAGAAAAAGTTAGTTGTACAATTGTTTGATTCATGAAACATTGGTGCTTCCACACGAGCTCACCTCAATTATAAATTTACTGGCCAGATAACTAAGGCTTTTCTTGTTTGCAAAGAAAATCACTTCTTAAGTAATTTTGTGTTTTTTTTTACAGAGGCAGTGCATGAATGATGTACTGTATTTTGCTTGATATGTTAATGGTTACTTATATTAAAATCGATGTTTTTTTTTTGTGTGAATGCATGTACAGGGTGTCCAGCAGTCTTGAAAATCGGGAAGATCGGGAATTATGTTTGAATTTGTTTGGCCGTCGGGAATTTTACCGAAAATAAATAACAAAAACTAAGTTTTTATTGAAAAAAATTACATTGCAAACTTTGACTTTGGCAGGACACGATATTTCCTTCCGCTATCGGCGCTATCTACAGATATTCCAAACGCAACTGTTCCAGTTTTGTTTCGTTCTGGCGCTGTAATTGTACAGTATTATGATCGTGAACGGGAGAGACAGTTCCACTCCCAGATGTTCCAGTAGTGCGGTTCAGTCCATCAGTCGTTCCCACTAGCCAAGCCATTTTCAAAGATTTAACTCGAAATATCGTTCAAAAAGTGTCTGCTACATAAAAATCATAGAATCTTTTTTTTTTAAAAAAAAGAATAAAGAGTTTGGTTTGTTTTAGTAGATGTAATCCAGTAACTAGGATTAATGATAGATCAATCCTTTGATCGGTGAAATCTCCGCCTAACCTATAATCTTTTATCCAAACCATTAATAAAATTGATTTCCTTCACGGACATTCACTGTGGTACTTAAATTACGTTTTAATGGCATTACAGTAGACTCCCGATTATCCGCGATAATGAGTGGCTGAACTTCCGTGTATAATCGAAATCGCGGATAATCCAAAACTAACCTAAAATGCCCTAGAAATAGTTCAAAATGACCGTAAAACTAAAATAAGTGCTTAATTAATCTTTACAAAAGGCTCAGGTAATAACAATCAATTTAAATATGTACAGTATTACGTACCTTTATATGTTGGGAAAATTACATAGTTTCACACACACTTTTTACATTGTATTTACAAAGACCAAAAACAAAACAAACACAGTCCAGTACATAACTACTACATTACTACTGTTATCAAAATGCACTTTCAATATCAATCTCTATCAGCATGGAGTAAAAAAGTCCTTTATTCATTTTTGTTTCTTTGCATTTGACTCCTTTTTTACAATGGCTGAACGAATTTTTCTTAACACTGATTTAGTGACACTGACGACTGCGTGGAGGGAGAAATAGCGAGTTGTTACTATTGTTTTTGTTGGGCGTGGGGGTGAGAATAGTCCCGTTATGAAGGTTATTTGATTTTTTCTGCTTACTGTATTGTCTTTGAGGTGGCGCTACAGTCTGCGCGCGAGGTAATGGGCCTTCACTCGCTAAACTTCGTTCGCCGTAGTATCGCATTTGGGTTATTTTACGTATTTAATTTGTATTTTTTTGGTGATTGCGGTATTTTTTGGCGATCGCGGTTAAGCCGCAACGCGGGTAACCCACTTGTGGATAATCGGGGTTCTACTGTATTTAATTAAATTTGCGCTAATTATGTTCTGAGGTTAATTTCTTTCACTGGCATTCGCTATTGTATATTCCGGCGTTAATTTCTTTCACTGGCATTCGCTATTGTATGTCCGCCGTTAATTTCTTTCACTGGCATTCGATATTGTATGTTGCGGCGTTGATTTCTTTCACTGGCATTCGCTATTGTATGTTCGATAATATTTTAACACCGGTATTTAATAAAATTTGTGCTAATTGTGTTCCGGCGTTAATTTCTTTCACTGGCATTCGCTATTGTATGTTCCGGCATTAATTTCTTTCACTGGCATTCGCTATTGTATGTTCGTTAATATTTTAACACCGGTATTTAATAAAATTTGTGCTAATTATGTTCCGGCGTTAATTTCTTTCACTGGCATTCGCTATTGTATGTTCGATAATATTTTAACACCGGTATTTAATAAAATTAATATTAAATAATTAATTAATTAACACAACCCCTAAAATATATTTCAAAACCCCTGCCACCTAGGAACAAAGAAATTTGGTACACTTATTTGTCATTGGCACTAAGAAAGGATTTTGAAATATTTGGCCCAAAAACAATAAATATTGATTGAAATACTTTCCTTAAAGCTAGAAAGCTGAACTTTTGCAAGATACATATAAAAAATAAACCATTTCTGCTAAGGGGTGAAAATTTAGTAACAACCCCTATAACTATAGATATTAATTTCATACCGCCAAGGAACATGAACTTTGGTTCACATATTGCTCATAGGCTCACTTAAGATAGGATTTTAAAATATTTGGTCTTTAAGAGTTGAAACATCCCCTAAAACAATAAATATTGTTTGTTATAGGCCTATATATCTCAAAAACCCTACCGCCTAGGAATCTGAAATTTGGTACACGTATTTGTCGTAACAACAATATCGTTGTATACTTTTCTTAAAATTTGCCTGAAATTTTTAACATTTATTTCTTACAAAACACATATAAAAAGTAAATGAGTTTTACTTTTTATTACGTCCTTATAGGAGTAAAAATGTGATAACAACCCCTAAAAACAATAAATATATATTTGTATTCTTTCCTCAAAGGTAGAGGCTGACATTTTGTATCTTTATTTCTTACAAGGTACATATAAAAAAAAATCAGTTTTACATTTTGATAAGTGCTGCTATGAAGTGAAAATATAATAACAACCCCTAAAAACAACAAAAATATTAATTGGTATTCTTTCTTTAAAGATAGAGCTGGAATTTGGCACTTTAATTTTAAGAAAATATTTTAGACGTAAGCTGATCAAAACTATCCCGATCTATGCGTTCGGATATATTATAATAAAATGCATATATTAACATATAAAGTCGTAACTGGCTGATCTGCAAACATTCAACTAAGACTGTGATTTACCAGTCTGTAGATTTAGCGGTTGAAAAAGAAGACGCTCTTTACTCTGAATTTTTTATTGATTTAATTTATTCAACATACAGCCAGTGAACAATACACACCAAACTTATAGTAACTAATGTAATAATTCACTTTCGTGAACAATTATGTAACATAGTGATGCAAAAAACATTTGATTACTTAAGTCAAAGGGTTGAAATGGAATAACTACCCTTAAAATTAAGTAGTAATCCACTTACTGTTTCTATATTTGCAAAAACTACTCAACTAACTTCACTAAAATTTCACAATCTACACATATTAGTACAGGTATTTTTAAGAGTAGATGGTCACTACCCCCCATACAACAAAAATAAACTGCACTAAATTCCTACAAAATATAAAACTAAAATTATTTATATAGCAATTCAAAATTTCACCTAATTATAAATAATTTAACCAATATGTAAATAAATATGAGAGTGGGAATATAGGAATATCATTCATTTGATCAAGACGATTGATACGCCCGCCACCTAGTAGCAGTTATTCGCAACGCTGAACAAGATGTAAACCACGGCAAATCACGAATTTTGGACCTATTGCATTTAATTAAAAATACTTCCCAACCTTTTTGACCTATAGTTCCCACATCAAAACGTTTCAAAATTAATATAACAATCCACTAAATTTAAAATATCTACCCAATACGAAACCATTCGACGAAGATTAACATTTAAAATTAAGAACTCAGTAGGCCGATCTGATTTGTAAATTCAACTGAAAACGAGAAAATTACATTTTAAATAGAAAATTAAACTTGGCATTCTATAAGGAACCAACCTTTTTACATGGAAAAAGTATTTGGCGAAAACATAAATATGCACCGTTACGTCAGTATAAATATAAAACCCAAGTCCCGACCGCTAAATCTCAATACAATGACAGCATTTTTTACTACGTAAGCTCCTCCCACGTACACTGTGATTGGCTCACATGAATGTGTTGCGAATTTCAATCAGTATTCCTAG
This sequence comes from Philaenus spumarius, assembly GCA_018207615.1. Taxonomy (NCBI): domain Eukaryota; kingdom Metazoa; phylum Arthropoda; class Insecta; order Hemiptera; family Aphrophoridae; genus Philaenus; species Philaenus spumarius. The sequence continues at coordinate 14,538 of JAGFPH010005038.1, read as the reverse complement.
TTTAAAAGATATAAAGTTTAGATATAAGATACTAATAATTGTAAAAAAAAGAGTTATTTAAGTGTTTTCTTTAAATTTATTTAATTAACTTCATTTTCCCACACCTTTAAAGTTTTTTATAACATTTTTGTTCCTCAAAACAAATTATTTTCACAAAAATAAACACATAATTTCAACAAATAACACTTAACAGCTTCCCAACACCTATTTACATTTACAAATCTCAACCCCAGAAGACATCAAGATTAATAACGCATTATGATCTATTTCCTGAAGACCAGTATGGAGTTAGCTACAGTCCAGTACAGTTTAGCTGATAAAAGTTAAAAGACAAGATCCTGATTTTACTAATATTTCATCCAGTAATTGTTCTACGTTAAACCTTATTCAAATAACCAAAGTGTAGTGCTATTTTTTTAAAACAATTACTCGATCCAGTATCCCAGAAGGAAAACTAATAATTTGGTGAGATCTATCCGAAACCTTAATTATCCCTTTTTATGTTCTTGCATTAAAATTTATTTGTGAATATCAGCACTTAATTAAGATAAAGGGTTAACCCTATCTTATTTTTCAATTAATGACTTGAGATTGATTAACTGTATATATATAATTTGCAAAATTTGAACTCTGTCATTCCTTTTTAACACTACGCGCTTACATCCGTGCTAACACCAATAAACGTTTTGTACTATTCATTTCAACTTTAATTAACCTTTGAATATATTAATATTTGATTTTAGTAACATTTAAAAAATATTTTATGCTTATTTCATTTGCTCTTTGTGAAGAGTCAGCATCAACCTCCCAAGATAAGATTCTTGTGTCTCTCTTATAAAATACAGGTACCTCACAGGTATCTAAATATAAACATGTTGTAATTTTTTTGAAGGAGATATAATTAAATTGTAAAATTTAAAGAAAAAAGTAAAGCTACCATTTATAATTGTTACTTGTTTTGACCATTAATTATTTCAAATATTTTCAATATTTAATTTACAACGTGTGGAGTTGTATTTATTACCATTCTTGACATGAAAAAAAACATTTGTAATATGATTTCTTAAGTCTAAGGATTGAAATGGGATAAAACTACCCTTGAAATTAAATTAAGCAAATGAAACATTGCCGGGTTCACTAGTATATTATAAACATTTGGTTTTTAATTCATTTGAATTTGAAATACATTTGTTTTTGTATAAATACATATGAACAATAATTGTTTTGAAACACATTAATTTTCTTAGAAAATGTAGTATTACTTTACTGTTCAGCACAAATTACAATCTTCAAAATTAGTAATGTTTATCACTTGTCCAGATTTGATAATTGAATTGAACGATCCAGTGAACTAAGATATTTGTCAGCATGAAAGTTTACACAAACTGCAACAATCAATCTGTCACTTTCCATAACCTCTTTTTCCTGATTTCTTTCGTAGCAGTTCATTTTGTTGTCAACGTCTACATTTTCTATACTGGCATCAACAACTTCAGAATGTTTTATGCGGTGTATCGGACTTTCACTGGATGATCTTCACATGTATTTACTAACAATGTCTTTCATCGTCAACTATAGCGTCAGTATTGATTTATTTAGTTTTGTTTTTATTTTCGATTTTATGTAGTAGTGTTTCTTCTTGAAACAGAATCAATTCACAAAAATCTTTAAAACCAATCAACTTGTTCAGTTTTTACATTGATTTTTCATAATTAATATATTTAAAATCATGACTTTGATGCAACCATACAATTATGCAGTCAGTAAGAGAAGAATAATTATATAAAGCATCACAATAGTTCCCGAATGATACTTGCAACGTTTGGGCCAATGTTTTCAAGTCCATTTTTTTTAATAAAAGACAGTTCCTTTATGTGATTTTGATGAAATAAATGATTGAGATCCTCAACTGAAAAGTCTTGGTCTTGAAAAAAATTGTAAGAGTCTAATAGAATCAGTGTTAATTTATCAATTCCCTTACCCTGCAAAGAGTTTAATTCTTTTGATCTTTTATTAATTTAATTGAACAATATTACTACTTCCTTCAGATCTTGAATCTTTACTCACTGAAAAAATATCTTCAAGATATTAGTTTTATTAATCTTTCAGACTGTATCACTGGTTTTATTCACAACTTGTTTTCCCACAATGTCCACTTCTTGAAACAGAATCAATTCACAAAAAATTGTAAGAGTCTAATAGAATCAGTGTTAATTTATCAATTCCCTTACCCTGCAAAGAGTTTAATTAATACTTTTGATCTTTTATCAATTTAATTGAACAATATTACTACTTCCTTCAGATCTTGAATCTTCACTCACTGAAAAAATAACTCCAAGATATTAGTTTTATTAATCTTTCAGACTTTATCACTGGCTTTATTCACAACTTGATTTCCCACAATGTCCAGCCTAGCTTCTTTAAGATTTTTTCAGTTGTTGTGCATGTAATGATCTCGGAAATGTGCTGGCAAATCAATTAAGGTTTGACTCTGTTAACAAATAAAAAAATCGTAAGTTAAATTCAGTGATTGTAATTTTATTAAAACAGAAGTCAGTAGTAATACGCTTTCTCTTTACAATTTGCCTTACTTAAGGGTCGGCTCTAGTAAAACAGAAAGCAACCTGCGACTCCAGCGCTTCACCCTATAGCGGCGGTAGGTTACGCGGACATTGCTCATCCTAAATCCATTTAAAACCCTCAATTGTTCAAATAGCGTTTTTTTTAAATACCAAACTCTTGGGGACAAAATTCTTCATCCGAATGGCTTGGCAATTTTTCGCTATAATTAATAGTTACAACGTAAAAAATTATTTAAAATCACCCTATAGCGACGGTAAGTTACACGGACATTGCTCAGCCTAAATCCATTTAAAACCCGTAATTGTTCAAATAGCGTTTTTAAAAAAATACCAAACTCTTGGGGACGATTTCTTCATGCGAATGGCTTGGTAGTTTTTCTCTATAATTAATAGTGGCAACGTAAAAAAAATATTAAAAATCAATGTTTTAAATTGTTAATAAATATTAAACAAAATATTTTTTTTAATTTTGAAAAAGCCATTTGCATGCATATTGACCATAGCTTTAAAATGACATATCGTTTATAATTTTCCGATCAAAAATGAAGGAAAAATTTGGATTTTAATTTAACATTGGTCTTATGGAGTGTCAGCCAACATGGCCGACAGCTAGAGCCGACCCTTAAGACTACATAAAAGAAAATGTGTCTTTATACATGAATTAATGATTTCTGAAATTTAACTAACTAAATTATATTAGTGTAATATGTACAAGTTTTACTTACATAACTTCCAATGCACCTTTAACAGTCTGGTAGCCTTTGTAAATGATAACTGATGTGACACAAATACTAATCAACTTAGTTGAAAGTTTCATGGCAGAATGTCACAAATAAAAATGTTGTATCCATAGTTACATGTTTAAAATACAGATACAATTTTAATTTGTTTACATTGTTGGGTAAAGTGATAGTTGTGGAATATTGATTTCGTTTTCTTTGAACAGAAAATGTTTTTACAAAACCAAACTTAAGTACGTTTTATTAACTACCGGTACCTTTAAAAATTAATCAGCGTTTGGGAGGGAGGG